>PVHX01024773.1:0-23450 GCA_004024805.1 Geosciurus inauris | reverse complement strand
AGACAAGATCTCACTAAATGCCTGGCCTCGAACTTGCAATCCTCCTGCCTCAGCCTCCTGAATTGTTGGGATTACAGGCAACTCTACAATATCAAGAATATTCCATAGCTAAATTGCTGAACCTGACCTCAAACTTGGAATCCTCCTGCCTCAGGCTCCAGAGCAACTGAGATTACAGGCATGTGCCACTGTGCCTGGCAAATCATTTCTTGTTATTCTTTGTTTATTATTCTTATTATTCTTGTTGCAGTTAATAGAAATCTGTTGCAGACTAATAGAAGTTAGTCTCATCCTTTCTCTTCCTCCTCCTCTTGATTAGCTTTATTTATTTATTTGGGACAGAGTTTCCCTAATTTGCTGGGACTAGGCTCAAATTTGCCATCCTCCTGTCTCAGCCTCCTAGGTAGGTGAGACCACAGGTATGGCCCAACTCTGTTAGACTTTATTCTCAAACAGATTCTCCCCTCATGGTAGTAACAAGGCATCAACAACTTCAGACTAAATCCTACAGCTTCAAAGCCTAACATCATTTTCCCAATGATAGCCTTCCAGAGGCTTTGCTGGCCAATTATTGTGGCCCAGAGGAGGGAGAAATAATCTGAAACCAGACTTGAGGCCTGTTGGCACCCCTTCCAGGAGACTGGTGATGTAATCACCTCAGTCCACATATTGAAAATAGGATGGAGAGGCTGGGTATATAGCTCCGTGGTAGAGCAGTTTTCTGGTTTGTGTAAAGCCCTGGGTTTGTTCCTCACAACAGGAAAAATAAAGTAAGAATAGGCAGTTGTCAAAGTAGGTACAGGGGCTGGGGCTGTAGCTCAGTGGCAGAGCATTTGCCTAGCATATGTGTGGCACTGGGTTCGATCCTTAGCACTACATAAAAATAAACAAATAAAATAAAGGTATTCTGTCAATCTACAACTACAAAAAAAAATTTTTAAAGTAGGTACAGGCTGGGCATGGTGGTGACTCTGGAGGCTGAGGCAGGAGGATCACAAGTTCAAGGGCAGCCTGAGCAACTTAGCAAGGCCTTGTCTCAAATTAAAAAATAAAAAGGGCTGGGGATATGGTTCAGTGGTTAAGTGCCCCTGGATTCAATCCCTGGTGCAAAAAAAGAAAAGAAAAGAAGGTACAGGTTATTATCAGAAGGCTACGGAAGCCCCGCATGTAGTTGCATGCCCATAATTCCAGAGACTTGGGAGCTGAGGCAGGAGGATTACAGTTTGAGGCCAGCTTCAGCAACTTGGTGAGGCTCTCAGCAATGTAACAAAATCCTGTCTCAAAATAAAAAAAATAAAAAAAAAAGACTGGCAATGTAGTTCAGTGGTAAAACAACCCTGGGATCAATCCCCAGTATGGAAAACAAAAATTGGCATCACTGCTAGAGTCCTCGGACAGGTCCCCCACAGACCTTTGGTGGTGGGCAGGATTACCTGGTTCACATGGAGGCTAACCCCTTTGGCAGAGACTGGGGATGAGGGAACAAGACCTCAAAAAAGACAAAGAGAAGGAGCCGGGCGCGATGGCTCACGCCTGTAATCCCAGCACTTTGGGAGGCTGAGACAAGAGAATCGCAAGTTCAAAGCCAGCCTCAGCAAGGGCGAAGCGCTAAGCGACTCAGTGAGACCCTGTCTCTACATAAAACACAAAATAGGGCTGGGGATGTGGCTCAGTGGTCGAGTGCCCCTGAGTTCAATCCCTGATGCCATGTTAGTCATATCCTGGGTACGTTAAAGTAGCTAGCACACTGTGTCCCTGTGGACCTCTGTTCTGGCTGCCCCAATGGCCAGTACTTTCCTGAGAGCATTCTCTTGGGTCTCTGTTAGGGTCACACTTACATTGTCCCACTTTGCCTCTGACACCCATGCTCCTCCTCTGGTCTCAGAGCCTCTCATTGTACCCTCCAAGACCACCTCACCATCCACCTGCTTCCTCCACATGGGGCCAGACCACCCTCATCAAGGACTTTTCCTCCTATGCCTGCCAGCAGGGAGAGAGTGTGATCTTTTAGCTGTGATCCTTTAGCTACCCTGACAGGGGAGCTTGTGGCATCTCAGATGGAATTCTCAGCTCTTAATTGTGAGGTGATCAGTTTTGGGGTCCAAGGAGTCAGACGTGGGGTCATGACTTCTAGAGCCTGGGAAGAAGGGGATGGGGGCCTTGCATTTTGTGTTTGAGGGAAGAGAGGCCTGGGGACCCAGAATCATGGGTTCCTGGCTTTCTCCCTACAGCCTCCTCAACCCTTGCCCTGAGTCCTACAGCCCCACCATTGGTTACCCCACCAGGGCCCCAGGGCCCCAGGCCTCAGCCCCTTGGCTCCCAGCAACTGTGACCACACTGTTGCCTACCTTCAACTGCCTGCCTGGGTACCTGTTCCTGAAAGCCACTGTGTGCCTGGCACCCACTGTCCTGCTTCCTGCACCAACGCTGCACTTTCTGGACAGACAGATGTACTAGGCCCTGCCGCTGCCCGGACAGACTCTAATACTAAGATGCCCTGGTGCTAGCCTAGCAAGTGCAGAGGTGGTTGGAAGTCCTCCATAGGTGGCTGGCACAGCTGCCCATTGACCCAGTCCTTGCCCAGTCCCACTCTCCTGGAGGAACCACTGGTCTACACTGCCACTGAAGATTTCCACTTCCACACATTTAGAGGGGCTACTGGGAATTTCTCAGCCCCCACACCTACAAAATGGTGAGTCTCAGGGGTACAGCCCATGCCAACCTCAAACCCATCAGCCTGGGTGATCAGATCCTACTTCTGTGGCCATGTGGCTGCACCAAAGCTTTGACCCTCTCAGTCTGTGACCTGACCCGACCCCATGAGCCTGAAGGGCCTCAACTACATCCAGGTGAGGCTCCAAAGACCCCACAGTATTCCTACTACTCCAGGCAACCTACAGTGATCCCTCTTTTATTAACTTTCCCATTGGATCTCAAAGATGCCCACTCCAATTTCCTACTGGCCTATGCATCCCTCAACCAATGGCTATCAACCCCCCTCCCCACTGACTTGTTGGCTGACTCCCCCATCAACTCCCCACTTGCCATTATTAACCACACTGAGACTCCAATTACCCCACTACTGACTCTCTGTTGAGTCCTCAACGACCAAACTCTCTAATAGCATCCCCCTTGATCCATGGGCAACCACAGATCTCTCCACTGACCCTCCCTTTCAGTGGAAGTTCCACTAATTTATTGAGGCACCCACTTCCCCCCAACTTATCCTTCTACTCTTTTTTTAAAAATGGAAACAACATCTTCATTTATTTATTTGTATGTGGTGCTGAGGATCGAACCCAGTGACTCAAGCATGTGAAGCAAGTGCTTTACCACTGAGCTACAATCCCAGCCCTCCTTCCACTCTTAAATTGGCTTGCCCATTAGCCTTATCCACTGTCCTGTTGACCCCCCCCCCATTGACCTGAACTCAGCAGTCTGTTGACCTTCCCAGTGATCCATTAACTGGTCCATTAACCCAATATTACCTTCCCGTTGAGTTCCCCCACTACCCACTGATTCTCCTGTTGAACTTCTTGTTAATATTGTCTCTTCCATCGAATTCTCAAGCCTTTTGATTATCCTAATTGAATCTCTCTGACCCATTTTCTCACCCATTGAACTTTCCAAAGAGTGTTCCATTAACTCCTTGATTTACCTGCTCATGCCACTCAACTTTCTCTCCAGCAGAGCCTCCTCGACTCCATTGCCACCCAAAGCCACCAACCAAGCCTTGATTCTCAGTCACCTGTGAACTTGTCCACCATTTCTTCATTTGTCATCTTCCCATCACTCCCCCAATGACTCTTCTTTCATTACCCCTCATTGAAATGCCAGTGATCTTCATTAAATCTGACCCTCTGATCACTCTACCACTGATGCTCTCATTGAATCCTTAACTGACTCTCCACTGAGGCTACTACTGACTAGACCAGAGGATTAGAAGTTACTTTTTTTTTCTGGTACCAGGGGCTGAACTCAGGGGCACTCGACCACTGAGCCACATCCTCAGCCCTATTTTGTGTTTTATGTAGAGACAGGGTCTCACTGAGTTGCTTAGCTGAGGCTGGCTTTGAACTTGCAATTCTCCTGTCTCAGCCTCCCAAAGTGCTGGGATTACAGGCATACGCCACCGCGCCTGGCTTAGAAGCTACTTTTGCTAAAAGCACTGACCCTTCCTGAGGGTCAGAAGGTGCCCAATGTGTAACTAAAAGCAGAATAAAGCCTGGCATCTCTGCTTCATTTTGCAACTCTCTTCAGATTCTTGCTCAGCTCTGCATATGGGCAGGTTAATCACTTCAAAGAGATCTCTCCAGAGGCAGAGGGGACCTCTACTTGGACCTTTCAGGCTCACAGAAAAGAACTTGAGGACACAACAGATTTTAACGAAGAGGAAGAATTTTACTAGAAAGTGAAAGGTGAAGATATTCACTCTCAGAGCAGGTGCGCCATCTCCAGAGTGAGAAGAATTATGGGGGTCTTGGGCTCTTTTATTTTTTATTAGTACTGATCCCAGGGGTGCTTTACCACTGAGCTCTATCCACCGCTCCTTTTTTGTTTTTTAAGACAGGGTCTTGCCAAAGTTGGCCCTGAACTTGTGATCCTCCTGCCTCAACCTCCTGAGCCTCTGGGATTAGAGGTATGCACCACCTTGCCCAGCATGGGAGCTTCTTTTAAAGGAAATTTTGTGAAGGGTGGACGTGGTAATATACATGAGAATGATATCAGTTCCATGAGTTCAGTTCTTTGATCATGGATCACAAGACATTGGTGATGGCCTGGTCTTCTTCCAGAATCTTCAGGTTGACATTGTCTCTTCTATAATGTTTGGAATGTGCAGTGTAGGCTAACACTGCACTTGACCTTTAATCAAAATGAGGCAGTTTTCATAGATGAGTGAATTTAGAGTTGACTTTAACATTTGTATATTTCTCAGAAATTTGTGAGTAACATGCCTGGAGGTAAAAACTGGCCTGGAGAGTATGTCTAATCATGTGGCTTTTAGATTGATAGCTACAGTCTCTTTTTCCTTACCTTTTGTCTCCTTTCTACCTCTTTATTTATTCTATTCTACCTTATGTTCACCTAAAACTGGCAATACAACCTATCTTGTCCTCCTCCAGTCTGAGAACACCAAGATAAGAATAAGCAAGGTATTTTCAAGATTTTCAGGGATACTCTCTGGTTTTAATACTGAACACCTGTAATCCTAGTGACTCAGGAGGCTGAGGCAGGAGGATTGAAAGTTTGAGGCCAGCCTGGGCAACTTAACAAGACTTTGTCTAAAAAACAAAATAAAAGTCACTGTGGATATAGCTCAGTAGTAGAGTGTCCTTGGCAGTACCTTCAGTAACATTCACACACACACACACACACACACACAGATTTGCAGGAACATTCAAGCTTTTATAGCCTCCTGTTGCAGACCCCTGGGATAGCCCCCTAGAAGACTCTAGTCATTCCCCTAAACTTGCAGTCACCCTGGATTCCAGGAAGAGCAGAGCCTCACCCCATGAGGAAACTGCCCATCCTAAGCAACCATCTCATGGAAACTGAACTGCCCCCGTCCATGATCGCAATGCTAGATAATAGATGTGAGTGGTAGGAACATGAGGTTAAGGGGAGAATTCTACAAATTGGGTCCACTGTGCTGATTCCCATGTGCTTTCTTTTCCAAGAAGCAATTTACCTGCAGCTCTGCCTGGCTTAAGTGGACAGGATATGTTACATCCCTCAGAAAACAATCTGTTATCTGCAGGATAAATGCAGGCACCAAAAAGTTTCCTCCCTGCCAATAAGAAAAATACAAGTTATCCTGAAGGAGAGAATTTTGTGATCCTTACACTGATCAGATATCAGAACTAAGAGAGATAGGATAATCCCTTAACCATCTTAACCGTAAAATCTATAAGAACAAGGTCCAGTTAAAACTGGTCAGCATGGGCCTAGAGTTGCCTTGGATCTCATGATCCAATCGCTTCCCAAAAGACCCATCTCTGAATGTTGCTGCATTGGGGACCAAGCCTTTACCACATGAGACTTTGGGAAACATTCCAAATCCAAATCATGAGAGTCACTCAGGTAATAAAGACTTCTCCAGCCACCTCACAGAACCAAACTGAGATAATGATCAACCAAACCACAGTTTGACCAAGACTGTTCAATTATGCGTAAGTCTCTGTCCAAATTATCCCTCTATTTAATCCTAGAGCTCACATTAATGCTTCAAAAACAGGACTGAGACGCTTGATCTCACTGTCTTCTCTATCCAGCCATATTGATTAAAGTTCTTTTCTGTTTTTTTTTTTTTTTGTACTGGAGATTGAACCACCCAGCGGCACTTCACCACTGAGCTACAATCTCTTCCCTGTTTACTTTATTTGGAGGCAGGGTCTCTGGTAAATTGCCCAGGCTGTTCTCGAACTTGAGATCCTCCTGCCTCAGCCTCCTCAGTTGCTGGGATTACAGGCTTGCCAACTGCAACTGGCTTCCTTTCCTGTTTTCACCGTTACTTTCTCTCTTTGGTTTTTTGGATGAGTGGCAGAGCCTGATTTGTTGGTCCTGCTTTTGGCCTAGGACTTGGGTAACATGACCTTCTACTGAATCCTCTTATGACTACCCCCATTAACCAGCCTCTGTGTTCTCCAGATGTTTCTTTCTGCTGAGCCACCGCTACTCAGTAACCTTCTCCTCCTGCGGCCTCCCCACTGCCTATCCTCCCTGGAGGTGATCAGAATTCAGGAAGTGCTCTCTCTCATGGCAGCTGCCTCTGCACCACTTTCAGAGCCACCACTTTCACAGCCACTGGTGCCTGTGATGGGCTGCCAAGGCTCTGTGGACCCTAAGATATATGAACTCTGCAGCCTCAGTAGCTCGACCGTGCCCTGACCTTTGCTGGACTGCAGCCTGGCCTGGGAGGGCCTTTTGTGGACCATGCTGCAACTACGAATGCCCCATTCGCCAGGGAAGTGCATCGTGGGTTGCTGACAGCAGCTCCAGATTCCCAAGCTATGAGGCTCTGGACGCTCCCTGGATAACGCGTATGGCAAATGGGGTCACACCTTTGGGTCATCTACCCTGTTGCTTGTCAGGCTCTGAGCCTACACTTGTGGCTGAGAAAGACACTCAACTTCTGTCTAGAATGGGCAGGCAGTTGGAGAGCCACTAGGCCACCGGGCATTGATGCAGCAAAACCAAGAGAAGTTCCCCCTGGGTGGGAGGAAACAGACTAGGCAGAGTGGGCCAGGGAAGGAGTTAAGATCAGGTCCACAGCAGCCAGACCTGGTGTGGCTACAGTTTAATTAACAGAGTCTGTCTTTTGCTCCTGTCTCATTTTGTCACTCTGTGTCTACACGCTGCCCCCAACCCACCCTCCGCCGTGCCTCTGTATCTGGCTGCGTGTGTCCCTTTCTGATTCCCATCCCCCAGTGCCCTTCTCTCAGTCCCCCTTCTCTTTCCGCACTACCTCTGTGTTGCTCTCCCCCCCCACGTCGCATCCTCCGTCTCTGCCTCCCTCCCTGCCCATCAACATCCTGTGGGCGTACTCCCTTTTCTGTCCCTCGCTGTCTGTCCCCCATGGTATCTCTCTGTCTCTGTCCTGTCAGGTTTCTGACCCTCCTCCCCGAGCAAGCGTTGGGGTGCTGTGAGGGCGGTGAGCGTGACCAGGGCTTCTTGCTGAGCTGCGACGTCTGTGTGTGTGTGCCTCTGAGTGTGTGTGCGCGGCTGCCTGCCTGAGCCAGGGTATTGACCGCTGAGCACCATCTGGCACCTGGGCCTGGCTGCATATGCTGCTGCCACTGTGGCACTGGGGTGGAACACCCTGACGTGCATGGATGCAACTCAGTGAAGGACTGGGTTGCTGCCAGCCTGAGGGCCCCGCTTTCACGCCACACCTGCCAACATCGGTTCTCACATCCTCGGGTCCTGTATGCTACCTTGACTTGGGATGTGCGCGGCCCTGGCCTTTCAGGCTGATGTGGCCCGCAAGGAGGCCCAACCAGTCTGCACTTCCACTTCTCTGGCGTCCAGCTGCAGGTGGACTGCTGGGTTGTCAATGTCATCATGGTAAGCACTCGCTGGGCTATCGCCAGGCCCTGCCCTTCCCCTGCTGGAAACATTTTGGTTTCACCTTATATAAAATGGACATGTTTGCCCTCTCAGGATTTTAAATGATGCAAGTATACAATCAGGTAGAAACATCCTGGAATATAGTTAAGTGCTAAACAGTAGCTGTTAGTACTTATATTATGTCCACCATGCAGGATTGCAGAAAATCTGTCATTTGGGATTCTTTCAGTAATTACTATTAGTTATAAACACTTTTCCTGCATCATCTCACTTAATTCTTCCAACTGTATCAGCTAACACTAATGAAAAAACCACCTCAGAATCTTTTTCTTTTCTTTTCTTTTCTTTTTTTTTTTTTTTTTTGTGGTCTGGGGATTGAACCCAGGGGCACTCCACTACTGGGCTACATCTTCAGCCCTTTTTATTTTTTTATTTTGAGACAAAGTCTCTCTAAGTTGCTCAGGCTGGTCTGAAACTTGTAATCCTCCTGCCTCAGCCTCTTGAGTAGCTGGGATTACAGGCATGGACCACCACCCAGCATAACCTCTGAGTCTTAGTGACTTACTCCAACTGGTTTTCTCACTCATATGTCTGAGTTGATTGGCATTTAGCCAATCAACTTGGCCAGAGTTGTGAAGCACTTACCAAATATCCAGCATTGTTCTAAACCCTTTTTTATTATTCCGTCTATTCTCTCAACGACCCTATGAAGTGGATATACTTTTCTTTCCATTTTATACACAAATAAAGTTAAGAAAGGCTATCTCTCCCCCAATTCTCATAGCTTATTTGTGGCACAATAAGGATGGACATCCAGGTTGCAGGAGCAATGGGAACAAACTGGAGCTCCTCGGCCACAGTCCCAAATTCTTTCCTTCTCTGTAGAAGAAAGGTGAAGTCTACTGGCTGCCCTGGGCATGGTTAAGGGCTCCCAGGCTGTTGGCTGCATTTCACAAATGAGTGGGGCAGCCAGATGCACCTATCAGTACCTCCCACCTTCTGAGGCCAACTATCAGGGCTTTGTGAGAACTTTGGTGGCAATTTGGTCTATTTGACCTCCCTCTGGACACCAGGTCCTGACTGAAGTACTGGTCATTACTCCTGCCCACTCATCCAGTCTGTCCACAGTATTAGCATCAGCTGCCCCATGAAATTTGACCATATCTTTAAGGCTCCCAAATTGTGTGCACTTTTGCAGGCATCAGATCACTACCTGGGCCACATCAACCCTTCCTTATGATATGCCTACAAGATAGGAGGTATATGGTGCCCCTGTCAGTACCTTGGCCTCTCTGATGCCCTCACAGCCTGGCAGGAAGCTGGGACCTCCTGTGAACTCCTGGACAAGCCCTAAACCTTATGATGAGTTCTATGGCTGGGTCTGGGGTGCATCCAGAGCAGGTTATGGGTTTCCAGGAAGAACTCCTCCCCTGATGGGGGTCACTAGTTTATGGTTTAGATATGAGGTATCCCCCAAAACTCATGTGTGAGACAATGCAAGAAAGCACAGAGGTGAAATAATTGGATTATGAGAGCTTTAACTCAATCAGTGCATTGATCCACTTGAATGAGTTAACTGAGTGGTAACTATAGACAGGTAGGGTGGCACTGGAGGAGATGGGTCTTTGGGTCCATGCCTTTGGGCTTTATATTGTGTCCCTGATGAGTGAGAGCTCTCTGTGCTTCCTGGTGCCATGTCCTGAGCTGCTCTCCTTCTCCACACCTTTCTGCCATGATGCTCTGCCTCACCTCAGGCCCAGAGCAAGAGAGTCAGCTGTATATGGACTGAGACCTCTGGAACTGGGAGCTACAAATAAACTTATCCTCCTCTAAAATTGTTCTGGTCAGGTTTTTTGGTCACAGCAGCAAAAAAGAAAAAGAAAAAAAGAAAAAACTTACTAAAATAGAAATTGGTACTGGGAACGGGGATGTTGCTGTGACTAACCTGACCAGGTGGTTCAGAAGCTTTTTGGAGCTTTTTGGAATTTGTGGGAGGAATTTTGAAACGTTTAGAGATGCAAGCTGGAAAAGCTTTAGAATGTGGTAAGCAAAGCTTACTGGGAGATTCTGGTGGGAGTTTAAAAGACGAGAATGCTGAAAAGACTGTGGATGGTAAAGAACGGGCTCATGACATTTCAGAGAAGGAGGACTCTATTGGAAACAGGGCTAGAGGTCATTTGTGTCATGTTCTGGATAAAAAGTTCTCACATTTTGTCCATTTCCTGAGACTTTGTGTGAGACTAAATTTAAAGGTGATGTACTAATTAATCTGGCAGAGGAAATTTCAGGGCAGCACAGCATTCAGGCAGTGGCACGGATACTGCCGGCAGCTTTTAGTCACATTTACTGTGATAATCAGGAGCAGAAAACAGCAAAAAGATTTGAAAACCTTGGAGTTCAGCCACAAAAGTTTGAGTAAAACTGGGGCAAAGGAAATTGTGGCTGTTAAAAACTTAACAGTTTCTAACTCACTAAAAAGATACTACATACTTTATCCAGAGAAAATTTAGAAAGATAACTTGAGGGCATCTCAGGAATTGGCAAGACCACACCCATCTCAGGTTCAAGGGTATAAAAGTAAAAAAATTTCCTTGTGAAATTGTCCCCGTGCTCCTTTGCTCATTCCTATACTGATCAAAGGGACCAGGGGATGGAGTGCTCTGTTTATCTCTATGAAGACACCAGTGGGGGTCTATTTTAAGCTTTTGTTTGCACTGAGGGGTCTAGAAAGTTTTTTCATCATGCTCAGTCACCCAGGCACTCTACCACTGAGTTACATCCCCTGAACATTTCATTTTTTATTTTGAGATAGTCTCACTAAGTTACCTAGGCTGGCCTTGAACTTGTGATCTTCCTGCCTCAGTCTCCCAAATTGCTGGGATTACAGATATGTGCCACTGTGCCCAGCAGGGGTACAATTTAAACAAAGAACCTGAGGAAGTCAAGGAAATAATTCTGTTGCTATATTATAATTGTGCCTCTAGAACAAACTATAGTGAGGAAATAAGCCACAGGGACTTCTAGTGCAGTCCTATCTAATAGAAATATAATACAAGACACAAATGCAATTTAAAATCTTCTAGTAATCATACTAAAACAGTAAGAATAGGTGAAATTAATTTTAATAATTTATGTTCTCTTTTACCTGGTATGTCCAAAATATCACTTCAGTAGATTGTCAACATAAACATAATGAGATGATTTAAAATCCTCTTTTCTTACTAAGTCTTTGTTGAAATTTGGTATACATTTCACACTTTTTTTTTTTTTGGTACTGAGGATTGAACTCAGGGGTACTTGACCACTGAGCCACATGCCCAGCCCTATTTTTTGTTTTATGTAGAGACAGGGTCTCACCAAGTTGCTTAGTGCCTCGCCATTGCTTAGGCTGGCTTTGAACCTGCAATTCTCCTGTCTCAGCCTTCCAAAGTGCTGGGATTACAAGCGTGCACCACCATGCCCGGCTGCATTTCACACTTTTAAAGCACACCTTGGCCAGGTGGCTGCTTCCACTGTGGGGGGGAAGTTTCCCATATCTCAAGATGTTCCCTGGACCACAGCATTTTTTCAGTCATAAACGAAAGAAAATGAAGCTATTTTAAGTATAAAATGGAATTTATCTACTTTTACTTATTTATAAAGCCTTTAGGCATGGCTAGATTCAGGAACTCCAATGATGTCTCTAGGACTTATTCATCCCTGCTTTTTCCTTTTTCTGTGTCAGCTTCTATATTAGGTAAGCTCTTGGTCCAAATGCTACAGCAAAGGCTCAAAATTTACATGACTTGGGGGCTGGGATTGTGGCTCAGTGGTAGAGCGCTTGCCTCGCATGCGTGAGGCCCTGGGTTCGATCCTCAGCACCACATACAAAGCAATAAAATAAAGACATTGTGTCCATCTACAACTAAAAAAATAAAATAAAAAAAATTTACATGACTTAAACTTGATGGAAGTCTATTTCTGTCTCATTAACAGCCCAAGTATAGCCAGTTTGGTATTTCCAAAACAGACTCCTATCAGGTGGCTCTGCCCTCATTTGCTCCCCACCACATCTACATTCGAGCAAGTTGGCAGAGATAAGGACAGGACAAGTAGGTCATGAAGTCAGGCCACATTTCTTTAGGGATACAACTAGAAGCGACACATATCTCTTCCATTACTTCCCATAGGCCAACACTTCCTGGAAGGACACCATCTGGCTGCAAAGAAGGCTGGAAAATGTATTTTTAGCTGGGTGGCCATGTGGGTAGCTAAAAATTCTAATTCTAAAAAGCCAGGCATGGTGGCTCACACACTTGTAATCCCAGCTATTCAGGAGGCTAAGGCAAGCAGACTAGAGATGTAACTGAGCAGTAGAACTTCCCTGGGTTCAATCTCCAATGCTTAAAAAAAAAAAATCTAATTCTAGGGAAGAAATGGAGGATGGATATCTGAATCCAGCTATAAACTCACTCTCAAACCACCTCTTTGTTTGTGGGGCAGAGGTGGTCTCCCACTGTTCCAGGTTTACCCAATACAGTCTACCCAGTAGCAATCCCAGTGAGGAGGCAGGAGGCAGCACTTATTTATCAACAGTTTTAGCGGAAGTCTCAGGACTGATAGTCATTGACAATTGTCCCCGTGCTCCTTTGCTCATTCCTATACTGATCAAAGGGACCAGGGGATGGAGTGCTCTGTTTATCTCTGATTGGCCAGGTATATGTCTAACGGGGCTAGATCCCCAAAGACAAACTAAAAGACCATTATCAGAAAACCATGGATGGACCCTGGGCAGGGGGTAATAGTATGTCCTTTGAGATTTTGCAGCCCTTTGAGTCCATTGGAAGGCAAAGAAAGACCTTAAGGCTGGTTGACATAGTTGTCTAGGAAATTAAGGACCACTTAATAGAAAAAAATACAATTTTTTTAAAGCACTGGGGATTAAATCCTGAGACCCTCTACACTGACCTATACCCCCAGCCCTTTTTATTTTCATTTTTAAAATATTGAGTCAGGGTCTTGCAAAATTGCCAAAGCTAGCCTCAAACTTATGAGCCTCCTGACTCAACTTCCTAAGTAGCTTCCTAAGTAGGCATGCACCCACTCAGGGTCACCCTGAGTGACCCTGGGAATGGAGATATGGCCACAGAAAGAGAAACACGGCAGAAGAGCAGATACATCTGCCATTATGTCCATTCCATTGCCAGAGTTGACAATTCTCACTACACATCAGAATCTTTTTTTCTTTTTTTGGTACTGGGGATTGAACTCAGGGGTACTAGACCCTTGAGCCACATCCTCAGCCCTATTTTGTGTTTTATGTAGAGACAGGGTCTCACTGAGTTGCTTAGTACCTCACTGTTGCTGAGGCTGGCTTTGAACACACAATTCTCCTGTCTCAGCCTCCCTAAGTGCTGGGATTACAGACGTGCACCATCGCGCCAGGCTACATATCAGAATCTTGAGAGTTTTTAGAGCTTTTCAAACACCAATGAAAGGCACAGTGACAGTCCTAGATCCAAAGGATCTTGAAATAACCACTACTTCAAAATAAAAATATTACATAAAATAATATAAATTAGGTAGCATCAAAAAAATCAATTGCATCACATTATATTGTATATTTTATCTGAATACACTGTGTCACATATTCCTATAAGGTAAATAAAACATTCAAGCATGTGGAATTGCACCTGGCACATAGTAAGTGCTCAATGAAGACACTGGTGAGAGAGATGCAACTGGTCCCTAAGGCTCTATTCCTCCTCACCCACAATCTCTCTTTTAGGAAAGTATTTAAAAGAAAAAATTTCAAATATAGCTGGAGAAATGAGAGTAGGACCAAAGGGTCATTCTAATTCCTCTTTTGTCACCCAAACAGCCCTGGTAAGTCTCCTCCTTGGCTTCAACCATGCCTAACTGCTCTCCTGGCTGTGCTAACTCAACAGGAACCAAGGCAAAAGCTCTGCAAAATCAGTCCAAACCAGAAAAATCTGAATGGCAGTGAGCACAAAACTGGCTGGGTACAATTAGGCGCAGAGCACAAAAGATGATCTGCGCATGCTTCTCCTTTCCCCACCTTGACCTGACCCATGCCATTGGCCCTTTCACTTATAAGAGGAGCCTCTCTTGACTCACATTACAGAGCAGATTCTTCAGAGCATGAGGTTTCTCCTCTGTTCTTTGTACCCACAGAATAAAGTTTCTGCACTGTTTTATCCAACTCAAAAAAAGGAAAAATTTCAAGCATCACAAATAGAAACCCTAAGAACCCTTCAGCTAGCTACAAATATTCTGCCATACTTGATTTAAACCTTATTCCTCTTTTCTGATAGAGATACGCCGGCAGGATTCACAGTGATTTCTGAGTCCCTCTAGACTTCCGGACTCCAGCCCCATCTTCCGACCCTGACCCACTCATCTTTTCTGCAGGAGAACCAATGTCCAGCGGGGCTGCCCTCTCATGTGCAGAGACTTGGTTGCATGCTAGCTGCAGGATTTGGAGGTTATCCAGTGGTCTCCTTTGCTCCTGGTACTAATAGGACTCGAGGGGGCGTGTCCCTGCGGGCCTTCCAGCAGCCTTCTAGGACTACAAGGAAATTGTAGTAGAACACCTGATGCTCCTAGGAGGTCCGAATTGTGTCTACCCAGCCAAGGTGTTCAGCGTGTGGGACTTGAAGCTTTTAACTGCTGGTAAGGACTGTCCCGCGGCTGCCCCAGGCAGAACCCGAATTTCACCAGCAGAGGGCGCGACCAGTCCAACTGCCTTTGGGAGCTTGGCGCTGTTTCCCTCCCTCTGCTTGCCTTCCCAGAGAATCTTGTCCAACCGCCCAGGACCCAACATTTTACTCCCTAATCCCTTCCCTCTGGGCGTCTCCTAACGCAGACCTGCCCTGAGGGAGCGAACTTAGAGAGCTTTTAATAACTGATGACAACATGCGTGGAGCCAGGTGCAGTGGATGGCGCCTGTAGGCCCAGCTGCCCCGGAGGACCACTTGAGCCCAGAAATTCGAGGCCAACGTGGGTAATATAGCAAAATTCGTTTTCTTAAAAGACAAAGCAAAACAAAGCATGCTTGTGCCTGTCTTCCCTCTCCCAGTGCTCTCACGCCCTTGAGGAACGAAGGGTCCAAATCCCTAGCTCCGTCTCCTCCCAAGACCACGGGGTTAGGTCAGAACCTCCGGTACTCTCTGACCCAAAGCCTAAGAGTCCGAGCGCCTAGCCCTTTTCCCCCAGGTCCCAGGTGCCTGGGTCGAAAGAACCACGGTCCACCCAAGGGCACTAATTCCCCGTGGGGTGGGCCAAGGCAACAACGACTCCGCCTCCTCGCCCGGGGCGTAGTTACGTAACTACCACGGCAGCCAATCGGGCGTGGCAGCGCCGGACAGCCGGGGGCGAGAGGCGGAGCTTCTGAAGCGCGCGCGGCGGAAGTGACTGTTGCCCTGCCCTTTGGCTGGGGCAGCTTTTCGGCTGCTGTTTGTCCGGCCTCTGTTGCTCTTGCCACCCTGCTGCTATCATGAGCCGGCCTAGCCGGCTGCAGAGGCAAGTCCTGAATCTGTACCGCGAGCTTCTGCGCGCTGGGCGCGGGAAGCCGGGCGCCGAGGCGCGGGTGCGGGCCGAGTTCCGGCAGCACGCCAACCTACCACGCACCGATGTACTGCGCATCGAGTACCTGTACCGCCGCGGTCGGCGCCAGCTGCAGCTGCTGCGCTCCGCTCACGCCAAGGCCTTGGGTGCTTTTGTGCGCCCGCGGGGCCCGACGGAGGAGCCCGGCGGCGCGGCGGCCCTGGGGACCCCTCCTGACGATGGTGATGGTCCAAGGAGCCCTCTCGACGGCACCGGGGCACCAGAGATCCGACACCGTGGACGATGACAGGCAGAAGAGCTCTCTCAGTGGTACAGGGCGTCCCACCTGGCTCCTTGCAGGGGCCCGAGAACCCATCTGATGGAAGATGAGAGGTCTTGAGAAACTAGCTCCACGGATTTGGGAAACAGCCCTCCTGGCGACGTGGGCATAGAGAGCCCAGTGGTGGATGGTGAGGGATGTCCGACCTTTTCCGAAACATGGTGGCAGGTCAGTTCCCCCACCCCCAGTGAGGGCTTGGGGTGGCCTGGGAGGCTGAACAGTGCGGTGCGGAGATCTACTTACCCAGAGTCAGGGGGAGCCCAGACGCCCCCTCCCTCTGTCATGGACAAAGAGCCTGAGACCCTTCACCTCTGAGAACACATCTACCCCTGGCTCTCAAGGGGACTGCCTTTCCTGTATGTAAGTCTGAGAAGAGCAGACTTTTTGCTGAGAAGCACTTTGGAAAGATGCACTGATGAACCGTGAGAAGCCTGGAATCCCCTTTGGAAAACCTTACTTCCCACCCCCCATATATTATGTCAAACTGGAACCATGAGGAAGGGGTTGGGGTTTCACCACCAGCTGATCAGCTTAAGAATCTCTATTTGATTGTTCTAAAGGGCAGCTCCAACTCTTGTGCCCCTTCTCCCTGAGGACTGTTGCACTAAGGGAATAAAATTGGGGATGTGCTTATTTCCCTGTTCTTAAAGATTTCATAGGGAATTTTTTGTTGTTGTTTTTGGTACCAGGGATTGAACTCAGGGGTACTCGACCACTGAGCCACATCCCCAGCCCTATTTTGTGTTTTATGTAGAGACGGGGTCTCACTGAGTTGCTTAGCGCCTCGCCATTGCTGAGGCTGGTTTTAAACTCGGATTCTCCTGCCTCAGCCTCCCTAAGTGCTGGGATTACAGGCTTGCGCTACCGCGCCCAGCTCATAGCGAATTTTTGAAGACACACACATCCACACCTGGACTTGGGCTCTCTGGGAGAGAATGAATGCAGGGAGCTGTCTCTTCCCTTCTGAAGCCCTAGTCTAGCCTGGCAAATTAGTGGAAGTGAATTAGTTCTCTCTCTTGAGTAGATCCATGAGGGAGACCCATCCTAGCTTCACTTCAAAAAGACTCCAGTTGACTCCTTTTATTTTCATTTTTATTTTATTGGTACTGGGGATTGAACTCTGGGGCACTCGACCACTGAGCCACATCCCCAGCCCTATTTTGTGTTTTATGTAGAGACAGGGTCTCACTGACAGATGACTCCTTTTAAAGCAAGTAATAAATCAGGAGAGGAACTGTTGGGGGTCTCTTTCCAGTGTTTCACAAAATCTGGAAACTTACACATCTTCAAACCTGATTGAGGAATCCAGCCTCAGCTAGAAACTGGGATTTCTGTTAGCAAGGCCCTGGGTCAGGGGGTGGGGAGATGGACCCACAAAACAGGCATACTCCTTCCCCTGTCCCCATATGAACCTTCTCTGAACATCACGTAGAGTACTATATTTTGCAACCCTGAGCTGTATTTGCATCAAAGTCAGTTAAGAAAGTAGAAGAGGGATGAATTCTTGCAGATGCAGTTGAGAAAGGAGGAGAACCTTAGAAACCCAAACCTTGACTGAAGAGAGGCCAGGCAGAAGAGACAGTGACATGGTCACTGCTCTAATCCCGATGGGGAAGCCAGGCACCCAAATAGTTATAGGGTTGGCTTGAAATTTGAAGACTTAGGAGTTTTTCAGAAACTAGTTATAGGCTTCTAAGAGGAGGACCTCTGTGGGTAAAGGCCTGGTAGGGACAAGGGAGAGAAATACAGAATCCCAGCAAGGGCCTAGAGCGCCCCAGACCACAAGGTTGAGACACTGCTTCCCAATGTCATCTCCTCTAGCTCTGTCTCTGGATAGTCTTCACCGTGGGACCTTAGCCACCTGTTCATCTCTCAGCTTCATTTTTTTTCATCAAGGTGACTCTGTCCTGGCTCCATCTCAGAATAAAAACTAAGTCTTGAAAGTAACTAATGGGAGCCGGGCGCGGTGGCTCAAGCCTGTAATCCCAGCACTTAGGGAGGCTGAAACAGGAGAATTGTGAGTTCAAAGCCAGCCTCAGCAATGGCGAGGCGCTACGCACCTCAGTGAGACCCTGTCTCTACATAAAATACAAAATAGGGCTGGGGATGTGGCTCAGCGGTTGAGTGCCCCCGAGTTCAATCCCCAGTACCAAAAAAAAAAGAAAGAAAGTAACTAATGGGATCCTACCCATCCAGCCCCCATTATGTGTTCCAACTTTATGTCCTTCCTGGCTCCATGATCTTGAGCCCCGATAAACTCCAGGATGGAGCTGCCAATGGGGTTCTCACTGAGTTGGGCAACCCGGGTCAGCAGGGCAAGAGACATCCACCTGGGTGTTATGGAGGAATGGAGTTTGCCAAGTAGGAAGGATGAGGAAGTAATGCCTCCTTTGACAGAGGAGGTGTGCAGGTAAGAGTGGTTAGGAGCATGGATGCAGAATTAGAATGCCAGTTGAAATCCCAACTCTAGCACTTACGATTCATGATCATGGGCAAGTGTTTTAACCACCTCTTCGTGCCTAAATGCTCTTGTTGATGAAATGGGCACAGGAATAGGACCCATTGAGACTATTATGATGAACTGATGAATTAACTGCATGTTGTTGCAGCCAGGGGTGGTGCTTCCCCTGCCCCGCCACTGCCGCTGGACTCTGCAGCTCAAGTTTAATTGCAGCTGCAGAAGTGGGTTCCGGCAGGCTGCCAGCTTCCTGGGCCCAAGCCCTGCCTCTCTGCTTCTTTGCTGGATGGTTTCCTGGGAGTTAAGGAAGGTGGTTAGTGCTCCCAGGGACAACTCTCAGCCTATGGGGAACAGCAGTCATTGAACAAGTGTCCAGGCCTCCCTCTTGTCCAGAGACAGTTATAACACATGTTCTGCAAGGTTCCTCAGAGGTCCCCACGGGACTAGCCCTTGTTGCCCACAGTGGTCGCCACTCCACGAATACATTTTTGATCTTCCCCGAGCCCTGCCTCACTCTCCTCATTCATGCCTCCTGGGATCACCTCCCAGTAAAACTCCTCGTCCAAGTCTGAGGCTCAGCGTATGCCTCTGTGTGAAACAGGGGACTCTGCTAATGCTCTGGGACTGCCTGCTGCTTGCTCATTGTTTTCACCTGCCAAGGGCCACCACCAATATTTTTTAATCCTTTGCCCTGGTCTATTAAAAAAAGAATCTCTTAGTCCAAGAAAATTGCTGTAAAATACATAGAGGTTGGAGTAATTTAGTATGGATTGTGGGTTAATCATAGAGTTGTAAAATTTCCTGATTTTTTTCCCCCAGTACTGGGGATTGAACACAGGTGCTGTGCCACTTAGGTACATTGCCAGCCTTTTTTATTTTATTTTGAGATGAGTTTTCACGAAGTTGCCCTGGCCGGCCTCAAACTTGTGGTACTCCTGTCTGAGCCTCCTGCATAGCAGGGATTACAGGTGTGTGCTACCACACCTGTAGAATTTCCTGATTTTGACAACTGTATTCTAATTGCAGAAGAGAATGCCTTTTGTTGTGTTGTATTTTGTTTTGTTTGCAGTGCTGGGAATCAAACCCAGAGCCTCACATTTGGGAGTGCTCTGTCATTGAGCTACACCAAAAGCCCACCCTTGTTCTTTTTTTTTTTTTTAATTTTTTTGTAGACGGACACAATGTCTTTATTTTATTTTATTTTATTTTATTTTTATTTATTTATTTATTTTGGCACCAGGGACTGAACTCAGGGGTACTCGACCACTGAGCCACATCCCCAGCCCTATTTTGTGTTTTATGTAGAGACAGGGTCTCACGGAGTTGCTTAGCGCCTCGCTGTTGCTGAGGCTGGCTTTGAACTCGCGATTCTCCTGTCTCAGCCTCCCTAAGTGCTGGGATTACAAGCGTGAGCCACCGCGCCCGGCTACAATGTCTTTATTTTATTGCTCTGTACGTGGTGCTGAGGATCGAACCCAGGGCCTCACGCGTGTGAGGCAGGCGCTCTACCGCTGAGCCACAATCCCAGCCCCCCCACCCTTGTTCTTAAGACACACACATTAAAGTATTTACTTCTGAAGTATTTAGAAGTAAAGAGCCATTATGTCTGCAGCCTACTCTCAAAAACTTCCAAAATATGCAAGCATGTGTGCGTGTATGTATGTGTATGTTTGTACACATACATGTATATTAGTAAGAATGTGAATGGCGGGGCTGAGGTGTAGCTCAGTAGCAGAGTGCTTGCCTAGCATGTGGGAGGCACTAGGTTCGATCCTCAGCACCACACAAAAATAAATAAATGAAATGAAAGTATTGTGTCCATGTAGAACTAAAAAAAAATATTTTTTAAAAAAGAATGTGGGGGCTGGGACTGTAGCTCAGCAGTATAGCGCTTGCCTCGCATGCGTGAGGCCCTGTGTTCGATCCTCAGCACCACATACAAAGCAATAAATAAAGACATTGTGTCCATCTACAACTAAAAAAAATTAAAAAAAAAAAAGAATGTGAATGGTAAAGCAAATAAAGCAAAATGTTAACTACTAGTAAATGTATATAGGACATATTGGAATTTGTTATTAATTTGTTTTTAAAGTTTTCAGTAGTTTGAGGCTGGGGTTGTGGCTCAGTGGTGGAGAACTTGCCTAGCACATGTGAGGCACTGGGTTCGATTCTCAGCACCACATATAAACAAATAAAGTACATTGACAACTAAAAAAAATTAAAAAACAAAGTTTTCAGTAGTTTGAGCTGGGTGCTGAGGAGCATCCCTATAATTCCAGCCGCTTAGGAGACTGAAACAAGAGGAACACAAGTTCAAGGCCAGCCTGGGCAACTTAGCAAATTCTAGTCTCAAGATAAGAAAAAAAGGACTAGGGTATGGGGCTGGGGCTTAGTGGTAGAGCACTTGCCTAGCACATGTGAGGCACTGGGTTCTATCCTCAGCACCACATAAAAATAAATAAAGGTATTGTGTACATCTACAACTAAAAAATATATTTAAAAAAAAAAGAAAGGAAAACAAAAGGACTGGGGTGTAGCTCAGTGGTAGGGCACCCCTGGTATGTGCATGGGCACACACACAGTTTTTAGTAATTTTTGAAACAAAACAAGTTCAAAAATGAAATATCAGGGGCTGGGGTTGTGGCTCAGTGGTAGAGCACTTGCCTACCACCGGTGAGGCACTGGGTTTGATCCTCAGCACCACATACAAATTAATAGATAAAAATAAAGTTATGATAAAAAAGTCAACCTTTAAAAAAAATGAAATATCAGTGGTGACTGAGGGAAGAAGGGCTGAGGAAGGAGGATCACAAGTTCAAGGACAGCCTCAGCAACTTAGCAAGATCCTTAGCAATTTAGGGAGACCTTGTCTTTAAAATAAAATTTAGAAAGGACTGGAAGTATAGCTCAGTAGTAAAATGCCCCTGGTTTCAACCCCTAGTACAGGAGAAAAAAAAAAGTCAATAGTTACACCGGTTGAGAATCCTTTACTTGAAATGCCCAGAGCATAGTGAATTATCTGGGGAGTGGGACCCAAGTCTAAACATAAAATTCATTTGTGATTCACATTCCCCTTATACACATAACCTAAAAGTATTTTATATGATATTTTTAATAAGTTTGAGCCAAGCACTATGGTGTGCACCTACAGTCTCAACTATTCAGGAGGCCAAAGCAGGAGGATCCCTTGAACCCAGGACTTCAAGGCTAGCCTGGGCAACATGGGAAACCTCATCTCAAAAGTAAATAAATAAAAATTTGTACAAGAAACAAAGCTTCCTGGTGTTGAATTTCCTACTTGTGGCATCATATTGGTATTTAAAAAGTTTGAAGTTTTAAGGCAATTTAAATTTTGGGTTTTCAGATTAGGGGTGTTCAACCTATGTTATTGTCTCACCATTGTTATCTTTGGGCCAGAGAGACTCACAATGACACATTGGTATAAAAGAGAAGCTGGAGCCGGGAGCGGTGGCACAAGCCTGTAATCCCAGCACTTAGGGAGGCTAAGACAGGAGAATCAAGAGTTCAAAGCCAGCCTCAGCAACAGCGAAGTGCTAAACAACTCAGTGAGACTGTCTCTACATAAAACACAAAAAGATAGGGCTGGGGATGTGGCTCAGTGGTAGAGGGTCCCTGAGTCCAATCTCCAGTACCAAAAAAAATAAAAGAAGCTGGAATTTTCTGAGACTTTATAAAACTCATACATAGCTGCTTCTTCACAGATATGAAAATAAAATAAAATGTCCACTTTTTTTTGGTTTTTGAAAAAATAACATCTGGTAATAGATTCCATATAGATTCTGATCTTCACTCTACAGGGAATATGTTCTTATCTTGAGTCACAGATTCAGCTGTCCCAAGGTACCAAGCCAATAACCAGATGCATGAGGTGGCCCAGGAGGGCCTTGGAGAACTCTGGGAAATTCACTGTACCAGAGAAGGAGACACCACACCTCGAACTTTCCATCACCCCTGCTCAGCACCCTCCCTTGAACAATGTCACCCTGGGTGCTACAATGTGGAGAAATGACTATGGAATATCTCGACAGTGAAAAAAGTATCATGACTAGATTTTAAAACAGTCCTGACCTTCTGGAGATGCACCATGAATTACTTTTGTGGATAAAAGGATATGGTGTCTAGAGTTGGCTTCAAAGTAATCTAGGAAGTAGGGAATAAGTATCTTGCACAATGGGGTGGATTGGCCCTGAGCTGATAATTGTGGGAGCTGTAATGAGTCCTTGAGGACTTGTTCCTTCCTCTTTTGTGCAAATTCAAAATTACCAGAATGAAAATTGAAAAAGTTCCAGTAATGCCCATCTCATGCAGATTAGTTCTTACCATGGCCCAGAGGCCCTACCTGATAGGACCACATCACTTTTCACCATATCACCTCCCACTCTCCTCCACCCCTCCAGCCATACTGGCTTCCCTGTGCAGGCACATTCCTACCTCAGGGCCTTTGCACTTGCTCTTTACCAGGGATGTTCTTTAAGGTCTGCCCTCTTCAGCTGGGAATACTTGTGACTTGAGTATTTGAAATCTAGTTAGTGTAACTGAGGAACTGAATTTTAGTTTTATAAATTTAAACTTAAGAACTGAAGTAAGGTAAACTATTTCTGTTACACAACTTTGTTTTGGTAGGACATTTTTTTATCTGTTGAAGTCTTATCCTTCCAAGTGATTTTTTTTAGTTTGTTTCATTGGTACTGGGGATTGAACCCAGAGGTGCTCTACCACTGAGCTCCATCCCCATCCTTTTGTTAAAAATAGTTTTAGTTGTAGATGGACACAATACCTTTATTTAATTCATTTATATGTGGTGCTGAGGATCGAACCCAGTGCCTCACACGTGCTAAGCAAGCACTTTACCACTGAGCTACAACCCCAGCCCTCCCCAACCCTTTTTATTTTTTTATTTTGAGACACGGTCTCACTAACTTGCTGAGGCTGGCCTTGAACTTGTGATCCTCCTGAGTTGCTGGAATTACCAGCATGTGCCACCACACCAAGCTGAGATGTGCTTTTATAAAAGTGTGA
>PVHX01024772.1:0-23469 GCA_004024805.1 Geosciurus inauris | reverse complement strand
ATTTATATATATTTTTTATCAACCATCTTTACTATACCCATTCCCCTTTCCTGCCCCCCACCTCCCCCATGTCGTGTCCAGTGTTTCTCTATTTCTCTTATGTTTCCCATTCCCACCTCCCTTATTCATCAGCATCCACTAATCAGAGAGACCATTTTTAAGGAGGTCTAAGAATGGAAACAACTTCCCACTTGTGCTACATTTCAGATGTCTCAGTATCTCCTATTCATTTTGCCCACCCCCCCAAAATCCACTTATTCTTCAATGTCACCCCTCTATTAAAGTTTTTTTTATTCAAAACCTTGAAGTAAAGCAAGGTTTCTTGTGGAAACCCTGTGTGATACATATTATTAAAATTTAATATTTTACTTAAAAGAATTTATTCAAATTCTTTCCTTCTGTAGAACTACTAGGAATCCCAAGTTATTCTCTAAAACCACCCTCAATGCTTTGGTCTATATTACTTTTATTGTTTTCTAGGAAAAGTGTCTGTAGCTATCATCACAAAGGAATCTGTGGCCCCAAAACTAGTTAAATTTTTCTGTTCTCTAAATATTTGGATTACTGCATATATCTTGATACTTCAACTAATTATGTCTAATATTATTTCTACTTGTATTGTCATCTCTATTATCCAAAATAAGACCGTGATATGTTTAAAGATCTCTCTGTTTCATATGTCTATTATATTTCCACAGCTCTCCAAAACCCAGTGTCAAGAACAGTATTTTTTTTAAATTAAGTATCTACCAATCAATCTCTTATATGGATATGAGACTTTTTTGAAGATTTAAATTAGACCCTGTGGATCCAAACTTTTCAAAGAATTTCATGTTTAGTTTGAAAATCCTTCATAAAGTTGTTAGATTTGAGAGGATGAGCCTACTTATTACTTTAGTTATACAACCAATACTATAAGAAAATGAAGGCCTCCCAAGCTGAGATAATCCCCATAGATGCATTATATAGCAAGAACCTTATGGATCAGATAGTATTTTGGATGCATGGGCTGTAGGGCAGGGAAGACGGCAAAGAATATAAATATACTGTGGGAACTTAACAAGACAGAAAGGGAAAATTGGAGAAATAAACTTTTTAAAAGTAGAAAGGCTCTAAAAAACAGAATTAGGGGCTGGGACTGTGGCTCAGTGGTAGAGCGCTTGCCTCACATGTGGGAGGCACTGGGTTCGATCCTCAGCACCACATATAAACAAATGAATAAATAAAAGTCAATCAACAACTAAAAAAATTTAAAAAAAAAACAGAATTAAACTTTAAAAACTGTACAGCATAAAAATACAAATACCTGGAACTACATACCATACTTTTAAATTAAGAAATTCTATGCAATATTAAATGTAATCAACTGATATTCATATTAATTCATAAACACAATGTGGTTCTAATTAAAGTAACAATGGGATTTGTGGGGATGTTTTACACATTTTCTTTATTCAACAAACTATTGAATATTTACTTCATACCAGGTGCTATGCTACAGTCTAAAAAAATGATGAAATTTAAAGTATGAGAAAATGGCAACTCAGTTTGTGCAGAAAGGACTGATTTCACAATAAATGGTATTGAAACAACTGACTAGTCTTTTGAGAAAAAAATTACTGTATCCTTCATGTAGACCTTCAAAATAAATTTTAGGTACATCAAAATATAAAAGTTTTCACCATAAAATGTGATAAATGTGTGGGGATATAAATATGTATAAAAATTATTTTAATAGTATGCAATGTATACATGCATCAAACATTGCATGGTACCTCATTTATAATTTTCATGTTTTTATATATTGGTTAAAAATAAATTTTAAAAAGGGGGCTGAGGATGTACATGTATGTATAAATGATTTTTAGATTTTTGTATGAGGGAAGTCTTTCCAATTAAGGCACAAACTCTGGAAGCCATACAGGTAAAAATTGATAATTTCCTGAAGATATATTTGTTGTATTTCTATTACATAAAGTATAACCCACTGAATAGAATGTTGGACCAAAATTTGCTTAGACAACAGGTGTGTATTTCTTACATAGGAAGAAGACTAGAGATTATTAAATGCAGAATTTATTCAGTAGACATTGATGTTATCAAGGTACCAATGATAACTGTGATGAGATCATGCCTGAGATAAGATATTACTGGAGATCAGAGATTGAATCCTGTTCTAGGCTCCTGTGTATTCACATGAGAGATTTCAAACAAGACACGAGATTTAGTAAAAGTATAGCAAAGTTTATTAGAAGGAAAAAGAGAAGGGGAGAAGCACCCCCAAGGGAGTGAGTGGGTCCTCTTAGAGCAAAGAATGATAACTCACTTCTTTGTTAGCTCAGTTTAATTGGGGTGGTAGGAGAGGTTTCTGGAAAATCCCACCCAAGCACTACCTCTGACTGACAGTAGATTTGTATCAGATTTTTATGTTCATAACATACATGTTTCTACTTAAAGGCAACACTAGGTCATTTTGGTTTGTGTAGTGGTCACAAAGGCTCTCTTTCACCATGTCCAGTCCAGATCAGGGTAACTTGTATTTTTGTTTTTTGGTCTCTAATCAGTGGATGAGTTTTTGGACATGCATTTCTCAACCTTGAGAGGAAAGGACAATCTGGAAATAATAAGCTTGTTAATCAAGGATTGTAACATACTTTTATCTTTTTAAACCACAGTTTGGTCAAAATGACCTTGTGTGAGGTACTTTAAAGAAAGACATGCTGAGAGTTAACACTGTAGGTTCAGTGTATGGAATTAACCCTTTAAACTCCAGGTTTCCACCACTCATGTCTGTCTACCTGCTACCTAACACCAGGAGCTTTCCATTGTTACCAGATACATTCCTCAATATGGACTCTGTTTTTTCCATTATAGCTGCAAGATGGCTCTTGCAGTTCCAAGCCTCTTGTCCTCACAAGTCAGCATAAAAAGCAGAGAGGAAGAAAAAGAAGACAAATCATTGCATTGCTCAGGTGCCTTTCATCAGTGAGGACTCTTTTTCAAGACTATGTACCTTTTCTTCAGCCTTTTCCACTCCCACAGGAGGGGCTAGAAACAGGGTATCTGGGCACTTTGAATCTTTATCATAGATAAACAGTAAAATTAGCAAAAACAGAAACAAGGAAATGAAGGTTATTGGTAGGCAAACAATAGTGTCTACCAAATATGCTGAGAGAGGGAAGAACTAATAGAAAGACTGAATACATACTAGAGAGAAGGTGATTGTAGATCAATATTTCAGAGGAGAGTGCCTGAGATTTTATCTAGATTCCAGGGCACTGGTGAAGGCACAGCTCCTCTTTTGAAACAAGGAACAAAAAAAAACAATTGAAGATGTATGAGCTCATTTTGGTCAGCAAAGGAAACCAAAGGTGTTTTCACCTGAGATAATCAAGTAGGAAAACAGAGACAGGGAAATTAATTCTCTTTTGGTAAAGTACTGTAACGCAATGCTTCTCATGTAGCCAGAAACAAGTCCACCTCATAATATATTTTTGCTAGAATTCAGTCCCTTTGAGCAAGTATCTCTTCACGCTGAGGGCAACTGCCAGGCATTTCTCCTTGTCCCACTTCTATAAAGGGTAACACTGTAAGAGATATTACTTCAATGACTGAGTTACAATATTGGGCATTTCTATGACCCAAGAATATACCTAGGACAAGTACATAAATACATTACCATTCATTTGAAAAATCCATTTTATTGGCTATATTTAAATAAGAAAGTAATACATAGTTTTGATTTAATAAATTGCACGTGGTGAATAAATTACTGGAGAAGTACAAATAATTTAACTCAGCTAAAATACTCTGAAATTTCCATTGATAAATTATATATTGTTTTTCTGCCACATGGAACATTTCTGACGTATTCTTTTTGCATTTTCATTGGTTAGAATAAGTAAATATTTGAAAAGTTAATATAAGTTTATATATACAATAATTGTGATAAAAACTGAAAAAAATAAAAAAGTCAATGTAACAAAGTAGTCTATATTTCTAATATTTGCAAAGAAGTACATGTTCATATTACCTTTCCATTCTAGAAATAGGTTCATCAAAAAGAAATATTTTATATTTATATGGAAGTGTCAAATCATAAATACTATCAGCCAAAAAATTACCTTAAATATCCCTGGTATTTCAAAACTTTCCATAACTATATCATAATTATAGGCTAATATGTTTATTATCTATGATATGCTTTCCAAGTGATGGTTTACTCTTCATTCAAATGATGATTTTCTTCTTAAGACAAAAAGGATTTAGGAGGGTCTTAGTGTGAACTGAGAGTACTGCTTAAATTTTAGAAGCCCTATGAAAGGAAAAATAAAAGTCCAAGGCCCAATTATTCTGAAGTTCAGGATAATGGGTCTCTTACTCTTTTCAAGCTGATTTCAGGAATTATACAGTAATGTGGGAGTAAAGCTTCTTAGTTAATTTGTAGTCTGACTAATTGTTTCATGGTATTATGAGTTCAATGCTTCAATGAATAGGAATACAGCCAAATGCTTTTCAGAAACTATTTGCTTACAGCATTTAGAAGATTTCTTGTAGAAAGGTTCTTGCGAACTAGTGAACAGAATAAGATTTTTGACATTCATCAATTTAAAGATGGTCAAATTGACCACATCAATCCTTGGTGCATTTTTATTGAAAATTTTGCAAAGATATCAATGCCTATATAAGAAGGATGTGGTAGAATCTTTCATATTTACTACAGCTACATAGTTGGGATAATATCCATCCTACTTTAAATAATTTAACTTGCCTTCATTAAGAGGAAAAGGTAGCCTGGGCACGATGGTGCATGCCTGTAATCCCAGCACTTTGGGGGGCTGAGACAGGAGAATCTCGAGTTCAAAGCCAGCCTCAGCAATGACGAGGCACTAAGCAACTCAGTGAGACTCTGTCTCTAAATAAACACAAAATAGTGCTGAGCATGTGGCTCAGTGGTTGAGTGCCCCTGAGTTCCATCCCTGGTACCAAAAAAGAAAAGAAAAGAAAAGAAAAGGTAATAGACAACTAAAACTATTCATTATGTCTGTTAAATAAATAAAGAAATAAAAATAGAAATAATTTGTTTTCTGAGACTAATTCAAGAAACAGATTTCTCTGATTTTTTAAATTAAATGCCATCTCACCTTACCAAAACTTTGATTCTTAGCTGCCTACCCATACACCCTTACTTGCACAAATCAAATCATTTTATTTTTGCCAAGTTGGTAAGTTATAAAAGATCCCATGTAATTTGAATTACTCCTTATGGGTTAAGTTGACACATATTCATAGGACAAAAAGCATGTCTACTTTATATGGTAGGTCTCCCTTATCTATAGTGTCCTTTTCTAGAAACTCCTCTTCCCCACCCCACAGGTTCTACTGAAGAGTTGGTGGTTGATAAGTACATTTGCATTGTACTACATCATTCTCCAGAGTGGCTCAAGTTGTACAATACTGAAATAAAATCTTATGAAGGCACACAAGTGAGAATATGTATCTGAATTTATATGCCTAAATTAAATTATAAGATAATCAAGGTCAGATATTTCATAAACATTAACAACTAAGGAGTCAGTACAATGTACTACAGAGATGAAAATAATCATTTTCAGCACCGAAGTTGCAGCAATAGTTACCTCAACTAAAGACAACAATCAAGTAACTTCCTTTGATCAAAAGTCTACATTGAGCCAGACTCAGTGACACATGCCTGTGATTCCAGAGAATCAGGAGGCTAAGACAGGAAGACAACAAGTTTGAGGCCTGCCTGAGTAACTTAGGAAGGCCCTGAGCAACTTAGTGAGAACTTGTCTCTAAATATAAAGGGCTGGGGATATGGCTCAGTGGTTAAGTGCCCCTGGGTTCAATCCCTGACACCAAAAAAACAAAAAAAAAATTACTTTGACATACAAATACCAGAACAACAAATGACAAATCCCAATAATCAATTCTATACATGGAGTTTGTCTAGCCCAAACCATAATCCCAAGGATAAGGTAAGACACACAGCAGGATTCAGACTCCAAAACTCTTGGTGATCCTAAAAGATTCTTCATAAATAAAAACTACTAAAGTTAACTATGTACTGACTAGGCATAATTAGTTAATTACACTGTGACCCTCCTAGGTAATATTTTTCTTCAAGAAAATTTTATAGACATATTAATATTTTTATTCATAACATGTTCAAAATATCCATTGAAACACTAAGTAAGAGCTGAGATCATGAACTCAATAGACTCTGTTATAGCTAAAGTTCTAACAGAAGCTACTGTAGTGGTTAAGAAGGTTAGACTATAACCAATTATGTTTAACCTTTAATGTAACAATTGTAAAACTTACTGTGACTCACTAGTTGCCGATTAGAAGGTTCAATTGTCAGTGTCATATAAAAAGTGTCTAATCTCTCCCAATATTAGAGCTGCAGTATTCTAAATACTTTACAAAGAGTTTCTGTGATTCACTGGGCACTTGTTATTGAACTTACCAAAGCCTTCCTAGAATATTCTTTTTAAAGGTAATGTCATGCCTTTTTATGGAGAAATAATCTTTAAATGAGAGTCTTTGGTGACTATGGCAATTCAACCAATCTGACTTGGATGAGAGCCAAGAAAGATCCACTCATACTAAACTCTGCTCTGTGAAAAGTAACTGTACTTTTAAATTCCAAAGTGTTCAGGGTAGTCCTCTTTTGTTCTTATTCTAGGTAAGGTTTGATGTCATCAAAATTGTTCTAGGAACCCTTCTTCAGAGACTTGGGGTCTTCCTTCTGAAATTTAAGTTCACTGCCTCTGTCTCTTCTTTCCTCTAATGGTTAAGACCTAGCAAATCCAATAAAATCTTCATTGCCTTTCTTTTTCTTTTTTCTAAACAATTAAAACTTTAAAAAATTATCAGTATTCAAATCAAAAATATATTTGATAGACATGCCATTTTATTGTATTATATTTCATTTTTTGGCAGTAGGGTTTAAGCCCACGGACACTTTACCACTGTGCTATATCCCCAGGTCTTTTATTTCTTATTTTGATACAGGGTCTTGTTAAGTTGATAAGGCTGGCCTTGATCTTGTGATCCTTTTGCCTTACCTTCTTGAGTACCTGGGATTGGAGGTGTGTGCCACTAGGCCTGGTGATGTGCCATTTTAAATAAGAACTTAAGGAATGTGAATCACTAGAAAATGACAAAATATCTTTTGTTGAATTGGCTTTATGTTAAGTTGTTACCCGTTTTAACATAGAATTAGACCAATCTTTCTCTCATCTCTGCAGTTCATTACTCTTTGTGCTCCAACTACTTTTATCTTTGCTGGACAAGCTGTTTGAGAGAAAAATATCACAGAATGGACCCAGTGAGGTATCAAATGTCTAATTAAATAAGCAACTATTCTCATGTATCTCTACTTTGGACAGTTCATATCCAAGATATTATGCATAAATCAGACTCAAATTAAATGACCTAAATTCTAAGGCAATAAAGTGTATTTACCCAAAGCTTTATCTCACACTCTCACCATAATTTCAGTTTTTATGACAAATCTGTTCCATCAAAAAAGTGAAGACACAAAAATGTAATATGTTATTCACTGAATATCCCCCACCAATCTTTATAGTAATTAAGGTCATTAAATTGTCTTCTGTGTTTTCTACTCTTGCAAATATCTCTTTCCAGAGCCCAAGTACTATAATATATAGGTAAGACTTTTCTGTTTTATGTCTGTTGAAGTGATCAGAAATAACTAGCTCCTCTTTACCTCAACTGCCTTTATACTTTAAGATACACTGACCTTTGCAATCAAATATTTTCTCTCATATGTGGAAGCTGAAGTAAAATAAAGGAAAGAAGAAAGGGAGGATCAGATATCATAAAGATATAGGGAAGGTAAGTAGTATAGAAGAAGGAGATCGAGAGGGAGAGAGAAGAGACCAGAAAGGGGCGAAAATACAGAATGAATTCTTCAAAATCATGTTATGTGCATACATAAATATATCACTGGCAATTTCACCTTTATAGAGAATTAAAAAGAACCAATCGAAAATAAATAAATGAGTGGGTGAAAAGGAGACCAGTAGAGTACAGGAAGGAGAATGCGGGGGGGGAAGGTGAGGGAATGTGAACTGAAATTGAATTCCATCCATGCATGATTTTGTCAGGATGAACCCAACTGCTATGTATAACTATAATTCTCTAATGAAAAAAATAGAAACTGACCTTTGTAACTCAACTAATTTAAACAGTATCACCTTTTTTTCTTTAATATAATAACATGGTCTTTAAAACTGTAGATCTTAATTTCTTTTCATGCTAATGAATGAATTTGATGCTATTTATCTAGAAATTAATATAAATTTTCTGATCTTATTTCACAAATTCAATACCAATGGTAAATAGATGCTGGAAATAAATCTATAGTTCTTATTTTGAGATATTCACATAGTTACAAACCTATATGGTTTTTGTATGAACTTCCTTAGTGCTATCAATTCACATATTTATATGCAGTAAGGCATTGGTAATATTGCTAAGTATCCTGACATAACAATTATGGAAAACTATAAACAATAACTATAAATAATAACTATAAATATAACTATTATAATGTTATAATAACTATAAATAGAGTAGCCTTGACTATTTCAATTGTGAAGATAATACATGGGTGCTAGTATATCAATGTTAGTTTTGGGGAATGGGAATTGAGCACAAACTATGAAAGACAAACGTAGTTTTCTTATAGGCAATGATATAAGCTTAAACTTTATGATATAAATAGTATCTTCCTTTTACAGATAAAGAAAATGAAGTTCAGTGAGATGAGTAGCTTGCCCAACTTCACCTAACCAGAAAGTGGCTTGGTAGATTATACAATAATGGCCCTCAAGAAAGGACATCTCCTTATTTTAATGATACCCAGTTTATCTGTTTTTGTTTTTCTGGCTTCACTAGAAAATCTAAAATACCATTGCCTAACCCAAGGTTTCAAAGATTTGCACCTATTTTTTCTTCTAAGAATTTTACTGTTTTAGCTCTGATGTTTAAGTCTTTGATGCATTTTGTATATGGTATAAATTAGGGATCCAACTTTGGTATTTTTTGCATGTGGCTATCCTGTGTCAGTTGGATTTTTATGCATAACAAACCAAAGCTTAGTGGTTTAAAACAATAAGCATATGCCATGTTCCACTGCATAATTGTCATAGATTGTAGGCCAATTTTTTTTTTTTGCAAAAATGTGGCGTGCAACAATTATGTCAAGCTTTTTTTAACTGTACCTGCTTTACTTAAGAATCATTTATTACTAAACTGGTTTTGGTGCAAGATTGGGACATACCAAATACTCGTACATGTATGTTAATGTGGTGGCAAGGATTATGTGGTGACATAAGGTAAATGAAATAAGGTACTGTTTCTCATAAGTCTACTTAAGCTCTACTGGGCAGTTCTGTTCCCTGCAATCTTGCCTGATCTCTGTAATTAGGTAAAGGCTGTGTTGAAACTGGATGGTCTATGATTGCCTCTAATTCATTTGTTTTTTTACAGGCTGCTTTATCTAATACACCTCAGCTGGGTGACTCATACTGGCAATAAGCTCTTTTGCAGGGTGTTTTATCTTTTGGTAGAACTAGCCTAGTCTTTTTCACATGGTAGATATGGGGTTTCAAAGAGAAACCCAAGAAGAGAAGCTCCAATGATTAAGAACCTTTAAACCCCTGCTTGTGTCCTGTTCGCTAGTATCCCATTTACACAGCAAGTCTGTCCACATGGCCAAGTGGAGAGTCAGTGTACACTAGCACACCTCTGCTACAAAACTCTCAATTCCAGGTAATGCATAGTCATACCAAAACGTCTGGTTTTGCCAGTGCTTATCTCCACAACCACCATTATTTTAGCATCAGGTGCCAATATATTGAAGTACAAGTCCTCATATTGGTGCTAACTGCTGTTGTCTCTCTAGTTCTCAGCTATATTCCTAGTGCATAGACTAATGTCTGGCATGGTGTAGGTAGGTACTCAGTGTGTACCCATTGAGTGAATGAAATTATTGGAAAATTCAGGGAGGAAAAGTGGGATCTCATTTCCATATATTGAGTGACATAATTTAAGCCTATGCCACATACTTGCACAAATGCACATTATTTCTATTTATATTATGTTTTAAACATGAAAAATGATACTGGTGAACCCAGTACCAAACATGTTTCTATAGCTTTCCCTTTTTCATTGGCAGTATTTTCTTAATTTTAGTGTAATTACCTTAATTATAAGATTTTAGCCATTTACATTTTGGCTGTATTCTATCAAATAATAGAATCTGATTTTAGAAACAATTGCCCAAAATCATATAATGAGGCATTTTCCCCTGATATAATTATTTCAAAGATTCATCTGACACTCTGGTGGCATTAAGCATCAATGTTAAGGAACAGAAATGTCAAAATCTTAATATTTCATGTTTATAAGAATGTACATCCTAGTTAGTCAAATTGAAAAATTATACAAAGCTTGGAAGCACTTCAAGACATTTGATCTATTTGGTATGATTTCACCAAATACTCTAATCTACTCAAACTAAAAGAGGATGGGCCCAAGAGACAGATATGGGCCATGACCTCAGATAGATAATTGCCTTTGTATCCCTATTAATATGAGAGTGGCATACAATGGATATTAATATATATTTTAAGTGTGTACTGAGAATCATTGTTTGTACAGTACAATGATACATGTTTATCAATAAAATGAAGTCATTCTGAAAGGGTAAGCTTCCCAGAATATCATAGCTATCAGTGATAAGGTGGCTCAGCTGGACATCATCTAACATTATAAAAGCAAGTCCAAACCCGAGGTGAAAATCTTTGAATGTGGTAATTTATAATTATAGCTATCCCTGATTTTTTTTGTAGTAGTACATAATGTTCAAAGCATTTTCATGCACATCATCCCAAACTTGGTTTATAATAACCACTTCTTATGAAATTGGTTTCGTTAGACTTTCTTTTCTTGTGTTATAACCTTTCCTCTTGAGGTGCCTTATGACAATTCAGTCCAATTCAGGGCCATCAAGGATTCCCCACAATATTTGGTATAATGTTTTCAGAGTCTTTTGGAAGTAAATGCCTCAGGCTACTCATCATTTTACAGCTATCTTAGATCCATCCTGACACAACTTAGGAAGGCATACTGTTATTTTTCTCAGAAAGTATTGTCATTTAATATCTTAATTGTATCAGCACCATTTGTGCCTTGCCCACATCAACAGCACCTACAGATCAAAATTTTTAATGATAAAGAAATGACGTCTGAAGTTCTGTTCTATATGTTCAAAAGAATATTTCTTATATTGGTAAGGTACTTTAAAACTCAAAAGTGGGGCTGGGGTTGTAGCTCGGTGGTAGAGTGCTTGTCTAGCATGTGTGAGGCCCTGGGTTCAATCCTCAGCACCACATAAAAATAAATAAAGGTATTGTATCCATCTACAACTAAAAAAATTTAAAAATATTAAAACTCAAAAGTGGTTTTATATCAACACACACCCTCCCTCATTGGGCATATGTACTCTTAGAGACATAAAATCATAAATAGATTTGTATTGCATCATGTTCTAGTCCTCTTAATGTCTCCCAGTATAGATTTCAGTTTCTTAAAATTGTTGATGATGTCACTTATATTATCTCAGTTATATTATTTAAGGTATTATACCATATTGTTAAGAAGATGATTTCATATTTTTTAAAAGTATATGATTTTTCTATTATAAAATATGGGACACTGAATAGCTACTTGCCACACATTAGTATTTTCTAAAGTGTGGATTTTAGAATATCAGAACCCCATGAATAAACTTTCTACAAACTGAAATGTAGAACATATACCTAGGTCTCCACATACAAATGCAAATTTCTGAGCCTAGCCTCAAACTTACTAAGTTGAAATTTCTGAAACTGAACTTTGGTTATCTGGGAGTGTTGCTGTATACCTTCAAAGACTAAAAACTATTGCCTCACAATCAACCTGATTATACTAGGGTTCCAGCTGCAACTCAGAACAAAGTTCTGTACCTTTAGAAACTTCAAGAACTCTTTAAGGCAATTAGCATACCATTTAGCAAGTAATTCAAATTTAAGAAAAAAGAACAATGGGATTTAAATTATCATCAAAACATACTTCTGTGCAGTGCCCTGCACTTGGTGCTCTAAAAACTGTAAAAAATGATAAAATTTCATAATAAATATTCTATCTGTAATGATGAGTTCTGTCAATCTTAGAAAAGATAAATGTAGAGTTTAATTAGAAAATAGATGTCTCTCTCTGAATGTGAGGTGAAAGCTGGATAAAATGCATTTCTGTCTGCTTCATAAGGTAGTATTTAAGATATGTCATTGTTATAATTTGAAAAGTATTATTCAGAAAGAAGACAGATTTCAGTTCAGCAGCTTTTACTATAAGGAGACCAAGAAATAAAAGCCGAATGGAAGAAAGCTAAGTCACAGATGATTGAACTTTAAAATTATCACATATCTTTAAAGTTAGCTAAAGAGTTATAGCCAAATCCCAATTTGCCTCTCTATGAAAAGATTGGCCAGAGAATCTTCACAATATGGGACATTTTGCTTGATGTAAACTTCAGTAAGGAAGCCTCCTATTCCATGGTGCTTGGCTGGTGTTGCTTCTTCATAAATTATGCTCTGGTATTTTTAGACTGCTGAAAATGTCAAAAATAGTATTGAGTTAGATGCATTGTCTTCATGTCTTTCATGGCTTTAAATCAACTCATTTTCTATGGTGGCAATCAGCTGATATCTCATTCTGAAAAAGAAAGAATTTTGTCTAGGGCATTTCCAAAAGACTACTGTAAAACTTCCCTGTTAATCTAGTATGTAAGTTTAGGTCAGACCCTGTCTGCTAGGGGACAGTAAGGAGAAGATATTTGGACAAAGCTGGGGAGAAGAATTTGCCAGACAATGGTAGACATTTAGGTTTCTTAATTCATTGTACATAGCAGTTAGCTCTTGCACAGCACTTCATAATAAACACCACAAAACCTCAGCAGCCTACAACAATATTTATTGCTAGTGTATATAGAGTTACCTGCAGGTCTTGTTCCCAGGGAGAAAAAGAATCCCAAGGACCTATGTATTCTGACCTTACTAGAAGATCAGCTAGCTGTTGTATGGTATAAGCTGTCTTCATCTTGGATGATTGAAGCAACTTAGCTTAGCTCCAGGTGTCTTTCATCACCCAGAATGTTAATGTAGGTATATCCTTATGCCAATATCTAAGACACAAAAGAAAGCAAATGGAAATATGCAAGGACTCTTGAGGCCTAAGATCATGACTAGTATACAATCATTTTTATCAAATACCATGTGACAAAGCAGGTCATAAAATCAATAGAAAGTCAAGGTATGGGAAAATATGCATCTTTAATAAGAGGAACTGCAAAATTTCACAATAAAGAGAGTGAATATAAGAATTCAAATCAAAGCTGGGCATAGTGGTGCACACCTTTTATCACAGTGCCTCTAGAGGCTAAAGCAGGGAGATTGCAAGTTTAACATTAGTCTGGGCAACTTAGTGAGACCCTGTCTAAAAAATAAAAATAAATTAAAAAAGGGGCTGGAGATGTAGCACAGTTGTAAAGCACCCATAGCTTCAATCCCTAATATAATAAATAAATTATTTATAATAAGGAAATAAGTAATTGAAGTCATTCTTATAATTTCTCATTGAATGAAACATTGAGTTTCTACTCTTATACCATGCAATGCCATACAGATATTATGAAGCATAAGATCTGACAGTGATTCTCCAACATGAAGGGACTGTTAAAACCAAATTGATGCCAGGCATGGTGGAGCATGCCTGTAATCCCAGTGGCTCTGGAGGTTGAGGCAGGAGGATCACAAGTTCCAAGCCAGCCTCAGCCAAAGCAAGACACTAAGCAACTCAGTGAGACCCTATCTCTAAATAAAATACAAAAATAGAGCTGTGGATGTGGCCCAGTGGTTGAGTACCCCTGAGTTCAATCCCCAGTACCAAAAAAACAAAAACAAAACAAGTTGCTAAACTCTGCCCCTGAGTTTCTGATTCAGGAAATCAGGGGTAGAACCCTAAACATTGCATTTCTAGTGAGTTCTCAAATGATATGGATGATATCCCTGGCCAAGGGAGCACATTCTAACAGCCACTGTTCTGTGGATTTGGAGTTAATAAGTACTTTGGGGGACACTAAAACAACAGAAGGACATTGATATTTATAGGAAATACAATTTGAAGTGAAATGGGAGAATCTGAGTGAAATCATTTCCCAGACATCCAAGCTATTTAATAATAAGCAGGTTAATCAAGAACCTTTTGCTGGGGCTGGGGTTGTGGCTCAGTGGTAGAGCGCTTGCTTCGCATGTGTGAGGCACCGGGTTCGACCCTCAGCACCACATAAAAATAAATAAATAAAATAGAGATATTGTGTCCATCTACAGCAAAAAAAAAAAATTATTAAAAAAAAAAAGAACCTTTTGCTGAAACCCTAAGACTATCCTATGTCACTGTCCCAGGTATTCATCAAATATGGTGGTTGGGAATGAATGATACATTGTCTGTTGAAAGCCAAATTCAAAACTCTACACTGGCAAATAAATTTTGAGATCATCACTTTACTGGAAAAATTAAATGAAATAAGGGTTTGAAGTATCCATTTTGGTTAATGTCAGTAAAAGAACTCAACTTCTTTCTGGCTTAAAATCAACTACAGGTTGGAGAAGAGAGTTAAACATTGAGATCAGAGATTCTATGTGAGCTTTCCCTATTTAAGCCTTGATTTCTGCTGGGACATGATAATAATAAGTTAAGAGGTTATTTCCGAGGGCATAGAAATCACAATGAAACAGTGACTAAATGAGGTCTTAATTTTAGAAAGAGCAGGAAAATGCTTTTAAACTATTTTCTTGGTATTGTAAACTATGATCAGTGAAGAAAATGTGATAAAATGTAAAAGTATTGAATGTTGAGACTTAGGTGAGACTTAACTTAGCCTGGCACCATAGTTAAGCACTAAGCAGAAAGAGTTCATGAGTTATTATTAGACAAGTGAAAAAACAGGCTACATTTTATTTTAAAAATTTTTTCAAAAACCAAAATTCTACTTCTAAAAGTGTTCAGGCAAATATCAAAAAATGAATCAGTGTTTCCACATCCCTACTTTTGAAGGCATTGCTAATCTTGTAACAATAGAAAAAAGAGAACTTGCAAAGAATATATGAACTCATTCAATATCAACATTATTATTGCTTCTAAATTCTCAATTCAAAATTTGAATTGAGACAATAAAGAGGGTACCAAAAGGGAAGGAGGCACGTTTTCAAACATTTAAACATTTCTTTTTATCTTTTCAAAACAGATTCATTAAGTTATAATTCACATACTATACAATTCACACACTTAACGTCAACCATTTGTCTTTTGGACAAATTTTGAATAAGATATGGAGAAAAGAAAATTTAAGTCAATGGAGCAAGATTCTAGATTCATTTTTGCTATGACCTAGCTAGGTGACCTTTAGTAACCTCTGGACCTCAACATCCTCATCTATAAATCAAGAGGGTTAAACTAGATGTTTATTCCCTCTGGTTTATTCCCTCTGATTTATCTTCAAGATTATTTCATTTATTTATTTTTAAACTATCCTTTATTGATATCCAGTTCTTAGATTTAATCTTAAATGGAAAAAAAGTTTATATAACTGAATTAAAGACTAAAAACAATTTTGGGAGTTTTGCTATGCTAATATAGATTTGAATGGAACATTTTACAAATTTAAAGTATATTATGTGATCATGGGTTTAATAATATGTAATCATTAAGGGATATTTATCCAACTATAAGTACATATTAGAATACTTTAATTCAATCAAGAACTAACCTTAGAAGAAAGTGATTTTTCCCTCAATTGTGTTGGTTCTCTCTCTTAACATCATTAATTCCCTAAACCAGACAAGCACATTAAAAATTTTGACTTCCAAATTGACTGAAATGATAAGAATATTGTAAATTCACACTGTTTCTTTTTATATTTTTATCCCTTTGAGTGTTTTCCCTATGAAGTTCCCTATCTCCACCTACATCCACCCCTGCATACAGTGAAAATGTTCCATAAAACTCAGGAAAATTAATAGATTATTTTCTTTATAGTAGTTACACACAATCATAGTTCCTATTTTTTTCTTGTGAACCAAAAAGAAAAGCTGTATAAGAGCATCTCTAAAAAAAGCAAGTAGCTTTTTGCTTATCTGTGAAACCTTGTTTTAAATATAAGTGGGGGAAAATCATTGGAAGTTAGGGACAGAAAATGTGTCTAGAAAAAAGATCTATCAATTGAGAAATATATATACCATACTCTTTATCTATCAAAATAGGAAGATGAATTTAATCAAGGCTGGGACTAGGGGTTGGGGGCAGAAATACAAATAAAGGAAACAAAATTAAAATTCATTCAAGTTTCTTAAATATTGTTCCAATGATTGACAATATGGTTCTTCAGATAATTACAGAATCTTACTTAAAGGATAATGTTGGTTTTTATTAGAATTTTCATAAAAGCTACTTTTCTTTCTAAGTTATTTTGACCTCAGTAACAAGAATTTCACAAAGTGGTAGCATTAAGCTCTAGGGTTAAGCTGCTAATGTCTAGACAACTTGGAATTGAATTCAAATAGAAATAAAAGCCCTCAGATGGGTGAAAAATTTTAGCAAACTGGTTCCAGCAAGAAAAACAAAGATGATAGAGTTATATAAATAAATAGATTTTTGCTTCAGAGGAAGATAAATTATCTATTTGTAGCATATGAATTGCAGAGTATAGTGTCTTGATATAATGCATCCAGCACACCAGTGAGCCAAAATCCACCAAAGTCCAACAGAAATCTAAGTTAAGTGAGAATACTGCTTTTCTGAGTATTCATTCCAGAATCTATTTAAATCTAATACAAAATGTGCCACTCCTCTCTGGGTGGATTGATTAGATTCTTCTGGAAACAAGCTGACACTGAGAGTTCCCCCTAGGTATTTAATTGTATTGCAAAGTTATACCATTGTTGACAACATCTGTGTCCCTATTCCCAGGTTCCTGTCAATACTAGATCACAGTCATTAGCATTTTAAATCCCCCTTGTAACCACTTAGACAAGAATAGAACCTCCTGATTCCACAATGGATTCAAAGATGTTCTGTGAGTGGTCACAGGCTGAACTAGCCCCTGGGCATCAATCTCTCTCTCCTTTATGTCTCTTTTCCTTTATGTCCTTTCTCTCCTTTATATTACAGCCTGAGACCAATGGGGGGAAAAAAACATTTTGATCTGAAATTAATTCTAGCTTCAACTTTTTTTTCCCACTACTTTTTTGAAGAAGAAAAACAATAGTACATTTTTTTGCAGGGGATGCTCTGAAGCTCATAAGCAGGGCAGATCAACTAAATCCCCAAATGAACATAATTAGGGTGATTGACAACAGCCTTTCCACACTGATAATGGTAAAGGTTTATTGTAGCTTTTTTTTTTTTTTTTTGGTACCAGGGATTGAACTCAGGGGCCCTCGACCACTGAGCCACATCCCCAGCCCCATTTTGTGTTTTATGTAGAGACAGGGTCTCACTGAATTGCTTAGCGCCTCGCCGTTGCTGAGGCTGGCTTTGAACTCGCGATTCTCCTGTCTCAGCCTCCCTAAGTGCTGGGATTACAAGCGTGAGCCACCACGCCCCTGACACTGTGCTAAGCACTTTATTTGCATTATTCCACTCAATCATCACAACAGTTTCATGACATGGGTGATGTTACTCTCTCCATTTGACAAGTTACTGAGGATCAAAGAAATTAAGCAAAATTCCTAGAGTCACTCTAGTAAGTTGTCACATCACTTTTCCTTAAAGCTATCAATGAAAGAGATAAGGAGAGAAGAAATAAAATAGGAAGGGTTAGAAAGATGGAGGGAGAGACAGGGAGAGAAAATGAATGGATTTGGCCAAAGTTTGAGTTACCTTCCCCTCTTTCCCTTCTGTTAGACAATACTTAGAGAGAATCCTGATGCCAGATAATGAAAGCCAAAGAGATTTCCAGAACAAGAAATCTTTCTTTTCTTTTCTTTTTGGTACCAGGGATTGAACTCAGAGGTTCTTGACCACTGAGCCAAATCCTCAGTCCTATTTTGTGTTTTATTTAGAGACAGGGTCTCACTGATTTGCTTAGCACCTCGCCTTTGCTGAGGCTGGCTTTGAACTCGTGATTCTCCTGTCTCAGCTTCCCAAAGTGCTATGAAAGAATCTTTTCTCTGTCACCACTGTGCCCAATTCCAGCTTATCTCTTTGCATTTGAAAGAAATGATAGGAAATATTTTAAATTTCTAGAGACCCTTCTCTTTAATATTCTCTACATGTAGAAAAATCAGTTCAAATGGATGATCCAAATGTTTTTCAAGAATGGTATGTTCATCAAATATTTAGGTATTCTCTACACATCATATGTATTAACAATGAATTTTATTTTAAAGAAATTGGGAAAAATTATATATATAGTACTATCTCTTGAATTCATCTTCAACTTAGTAGTGCTGGTTTAACTTGTACCTGATAGAAATTATAGGAATGAATTTTACCAAATGAATCATTTTCCACAGCATTGTTTAATAGGTGGGGAAAAAATGATGTGCTGTTCAATTTCTGGATTATTTACCCTCTCTGTTTTGTACAACTTCATGGTCAACTTAAAGCCTGTCCTCAGAAACATCTAGCCTTCTCAGGCCTCAGGGAAATTTAAAACAGAAAAACATGCCCACAAACAAGCTATATGGTATAGGAATTTGGACTAATTCACATAAAATATTTTGTCTCCAGTGACAATGAAAATAAAAAGGCATCTGTAATCTTTTCTTACATAAGCACTCTTAAAATCAAAATCTACATGCCCGAGGTTAGAACATATGATGAACATCCCATTGGTCTCTAGAGCTTATCAATTTGAGTACTTTTTCCTACTTGGAAATATTATACTCTTGGAAATTTCTTGGAAATTATTATACTCTTATGGAAACTTTTTCCTTTATTCTGAACTTTTTCAAGATGTGTAGACACTGCTTTTTCTCTAAATGTATGCAGACACACAGGTCTCACCTTTTGTTTTCATTGCAAGTTTTATGAATACCCTTGGACAAGATGTTTTATACTGCATAATTTCATGTTAGTTTATTACCCTTCTTTTCTCAGTTACCCAGCAAGACAACGACCCCCATACACTGCACATTATTTCTTCCTCTATTGGCTTTAGTCTTGCCCCCTTTTTTCTTTCTTTTTTGCTTACCCTTATACCATTACTCCTCATTTGAGTTTCTCTCCTCTTTTGGACCTGAAATCACTTGTATTTCTCTCCTTGGAATCATCAGAATGAACAGTCATCATGCTTCTATGATCTCTTAGGTTCTCTTGACAATCATACTATTAGTATTGTGCTATCAATATTCATTTGCATTACCCTACTCATTCCCTACCTCTCACCATCAGAATTGATTTGATTGGGCATTCAAAAATTAGGGGTTTATTAGGCAATGTAGAAAAGAAGAACTCAAACTAACCTTGTTAAATCTATGGCACAATATAATGCTAATGTCAAGTTTTTAAAAGTAATTTATTGTGATAAGAATTTATTTTAGTATTAAAATTATATTTTGTCACATAGATAAGCAATATATTTTATTTCAGGTTTTTGTTTTACTTTTCATTTTTAAATTGGACCTCTAGTGTGTATGAAGCTGAAGAGAAATTTTACAGATTGTTTAAGTTATGCACAATTTAGCAGCCTATTTCAATGAGTTCCTGAGGGAAAACAGTTCATGGGTATTGTGAGGTGTGGAATATGTTGTCCTCTATTAGCAGAATTCATGGAAAATGATTGCTCTTTGTTGTTGTTGCTACCAGTTCCTCCAAATATGGAGACTTTATATACTTTAACTACATTGGTATGCCTTTTATATCTCTATGAAAACATTTATATTATGAATTTTATCACTATGTCTGATTTTATATATTGAACTACCCTGTATAAATTCTGTGGGGAAAAAAGCAACTCACTGAGAAAATGTATATGGCAGTTGGAAATTGTGCTTTTCCAGCAAAGTATTCATATGAAACCAGTCAGTGCCAAATTTTGTGACTTAAACAGTTAAAAATCAGCTAAGTGCAAAAGAATGCACAAATGCTAAAACGTATGCATTTTTTAAAGTGAAATACAGTGACTTTAGTGAGTCAGAAACCATCAGCAAAAAGAATCAGTGAGTTAACAATGGCTTACTGGTGAAATCTTTTCCTCCTACCTAGACCAGGCAAGCCTGGCATGGTGGTATATTCCTGTAAGCCTAACAATTTAGGAGGCTGAGGCAGGAGGATCTTATCTTCAAAGCCAGCCTCAGCACTTTAGCAAAGGCCTCAGCAACTTAGTAAGACCCTGTCTCAAAATAAAAATTAAAAAGGACTGGGGATGTAGCTCAGTGTTAAAGTACCCACAGATTCAATCACCAGTACCAAATATATGTATTTGATATTCATACATATATGTGTGTGTATCCCAAAATTGAAGGTACATGTGCTTATGTACATTATATACTATACTTGAGTATACTCGAGGAAATCCAGGATCTGGAGGCTGAAATATTGTTCTAAGGGTTACATGGAGGTGGTTCTGAGTTGTCAACAATATCCCAAAGCCTTCCCATACAGATCCACTCCTGTTCTCATTTGTTATATTGTTTCACCACTCTCTGGGTCACCAAAGGAAAGCACAGTTCTGTTTTTCTCAGAGATTCCTAGTATAGACGGGAAAAGTGCTCCTTTAGACACAGGACCCATGCTCAAATGTTCATGGACCACTAAAAGAGGTTGCCCTCATGAGGCTGACTAAATGCTTAATAAGTCGCTATAGGTATGTGATCATAAAGAGGGGGACTAAATGAGATACAACTAGGAGAATAAAGATTGGAGCATCTCAATAGAGATGGTCCATTGTATGGAAACCTGCCATGTACCTATCCCAGCAGAGAGCAGTGTCCCCTCAGAGGTAAGATAGACAGTTCGCAAATTCTAGCTAGCTATGACCCCACTATGTGAGGAAATTTCTTATCTGGTGCCACACTAATCATCCCCTGAAAATATTTATACCCATAACCTAGACCTCCTTGCTCTTGGATCCTAGACTTCATTATGAGAATGAAGTAGCTTCGTTGTTCATATTTACTGTTATTCATGATACTAAAATAAATTTAAGTTCTTACTTATTTGGATGCTAGGCTTTTGCTATCTGATGCCAAGATTTTCAGCTGGATATAGTTCCATTTATTTTTGCTTTTGTAGCCTGAGCTTACATAAGAAATCAATCCCAATACCTGTGTCAAGGAGGTTTTCCCCCTATGTTTTCTTCTAGGAGTTTCACAGTTTCAGGTCTTATGGACAAATGGTCTTTCATTCATTTGGATTTGCTTTTTGTGCACAGTATAAGATAAGGGTACATTTTTATCCTTTTGCATGTGGAAATCCAGTTTTCCCAACACCATTTATTGACAGAATATTTTTTACCATTGTGTCTTTTTAGTGTTTTGTCGAAAATTAGTTGACTGTGTATATTTTATTATTAGTGCTCTCTCTTCTGTTCTAGTCACCTATGTGTCTATTTTTATGCCATACTATTTTTATCCCAAAGATTTGTAATATAATTTTATATTAAGAGGTGTTAGGTCTTTTATGTTTCCATAGGAATTTTAGAACAAAATTTCTGTGAGGAATATCATTAGAATTTTGTTAGGGAGTGCATTAAATCTATGTATTGTTTTAGGTTGTATGGATATTTTAACAATATTAATTCTTCTGACATATGAGCATAGAATAGGTTTCCATTTATTTATGTCTGCTTAAATTTCTTTTATCAGTGTTATATAGTTTCCTGTGTACAAATTTTTCACCACCTTGGATAAATTTATTCTTAAGTATTTTTTAAAATTTTCCCATATTTTTATTAGTGAATTAAGTTGTACATAATGGTGAGATTCATTATTATAGATTTGTACATATATACAATATAATTTATCTAATATAATTCCCCAGAAATTCCCCTTGTATTTTATTTTTTGATGGTATTATAAATGAAATTATTTTCTTGGTTCCTTTCCCACTAGGTCATTATGGATTTCTACTAGGTCATGCCATGGATTTCTATACAAAATGGTACTGACTTCATTTGTTAGATCTAAAAGTTGATGTCATTGATAATTTAAAATTGTGTCTTTATTAATAATAATGAAATGAGTAGTCTTTGTATTAATGAAATCAAGGAAAGAGAGAAAGAATAATAAGCAAAATAAGAAATAAGAAAGAAAATTATAAGGTGTAATAAGTAAAAGAGCTCTTCCCTAGCATGCTTCAGATCCAGCATTTAACTCCCAGAATTCCGTTTTCAGAATTCTGTTTAATTCTGAAAACTAAAAGGAAGGAAGAAAGGGCAAAGAAAATAAATGAAAGAATAAGTATATTTGGTAAATTTCACATAAATAAATTAAAAATTTTAGATGAAATAGATACATTTTTTTTTTTTTTTTTTAATTTTTATTCTTGTTTTATTTAGGCTTACATGTTGACAGTGTAAATTGACTCATTGTACATAGATAGAGGATAACATATCAATTCTCTAGTTGTAAGTTGTATAGAATCACATCATATATGCAGTCATACATAAAGTTAGGGTTATTATTTTAATAAAATATAATTTGCCTAGCTAATCTAAAAGAAAAAGAATATGTGCAATGTTGGATTCCTGTAGAAGAATGAGGACATTTTTTATCTAATGGCTATTTTCTCTTGAAGCACACTTGAAGGTATTTCCACAGGATGAATTTATCTGGGCCCTCCAAGAAGCAGATGTCAAGACAGGATTTGAAGCATACAAAATGTATTGGAGAATCATTTGTGAAGGATTAACTGTGATGGAGCAGAAGGTAAAGAATGTCTTCAGACCTCAACACAGGAATGACACCCCTGAAAACAGACAAAGGAAGAATCAGAATTGAGTAGGAAGGGCCACAGACTGGAGTGTAGTAAAGCAAGCAGAGGTTGTCTGTTAGAGAGGTCTCACATCTGTCAAAAAAGGCACTTTCTAAGCATACTTCTTACATACTCATAAACAGTTTTCCAGAAATTATCTTCAGTACAGATGGTGTAATCACTGAAGCTGTCTTTACTGGATCATTCTGATCAGTATGCAAAAATACTGTACTATCTCACACCTTGTAAATTATTTCCCTAACCTCTTCTCTCACAATAGCTAGTGTCATTTCTGTGTTTCTATGGCAGCAGAACTGCTCCAAAAATGCTGCCTGTGTTTATTGTACTTATCTCCTCTCCAATTTTCCTTAAAAACAAAAACAATTTTATCTTATAACT
>PVHX01024771.1:0-23470 GCA_004024805.1 Geosciurus inauris | reverse complement strand
GACTGTTTTCTCTGCGCATCTCTGTCTAGGCCCCTCTTAGCGGCAGTGCCTTTTAACATCTCCCACTATAATTTTTCTAACACAGGCATTCTCCTGACTGTCAAACTCAATGTTCCACTATGGGAAGTCTCCCCAGAGGGCAACTTCTCAAGGTTCCCTGCCCTCTGCATTCACCCCCAAGGAACAATGCCACTTCCAAGCTGTCTCTGGAAACTTACCACCCCCTCTTCCCCACAGTACACCCAGCCAGGTCACTTTTCCTGGTGCAATGGCACACTGGCTACATCTACTCTAAATGTGACCACCACATGCATTCTTGTCACGGTGGTCCCCCAGCTGACCCTTTATACCGTTGCAGAGTTCCAGGCCCTCCTTCCACGCTCCTGGGCACAGGTACGAAGAGCAGCCTTCCTTCCAGTGTTGGTGGGTGTATCAATTGCAGCCTCAACCAGTGTTGGTGGGTGTATCAATTGCAGCCTCAACAGCGGCTGGCGGGGTTGCTGGAGGAGCTTTAGGCCACACACTCTGGGCAACAGAAAATTTGCAAGCTAAACTACAAACAGTGTTACATGCTACTGCTGACTCCCTGGGGTCCCTCCAAAGACAGGTGACATCACTAGCCCAGGTGGTGCTGCAGAACGGCAGGGCTCTTGATTTACTAACAGCAGAAAAAGGAGGAACCTGTTTATTTCTACAGGAAGAATGTTGTTACTATGTTAATGAGTCAGGGGTGGTGGAGGAAGATGTCAAACGCCTTCAGGATTTATCCGACCAGATGTTAATGAGGCCAAAGGAAAGCGGGCTCATGGGTTTTTTTCAAAATTCCCTTGTACAAATGCTTATCCCTATATTAGGACCTTTAGGCATACTTCTCTTGATCTGTCTTCTCCTACCGTGTTTATTCAAATTTATCCAATCCCAAGTCCAGCAAGTTTCTAATCAGGCATTTAATCAGCTTCTCCTCAGGGATCTTCAGGTTTTCGAGGAGGATAATGACCCGCCTGCAACTGTTTCTTGAGACCCTGCTCCAGGATTCCTGGCTCCTGCCTTCACGTCTATACTCAGGGAACTGGCCCCACCAACTGGCGATGCTGTGGCTGCAAGGGACCTTCCAGGACTTCTCCCCTCGGGAGATCCTGATCTTCGGAGCCTGAGTCCTTTACCTCCTTCCCCCACCCCCTTTCTTCCGCAGACGTCGCTCCAAATCCGCTCGAAGTAGCCAGAAGAGCCAACGTCGTCCATGTTCCCATCCTTATAAAATCAAAAATGGGGGAATATAAGGTAAAAAACAGCCCCTTTCTAATTTTCACATCCCCTCTCTAAAAGCCCAAGGCAGTTCCTACCCCAGGGGGTTCCTCTGCCGAATCTTCCACCTGGGAAACAAAGCCTAACTGCTCAGGTTAGCACATCAAAAGAAGACCGCGACTGCTTATCTGTCCCGCGGATTTTAAAGTGACCAATCCCTGGCTCGCCATGCGGTTTTGTAGTGGGCTCTATAAAATCCCTCCCGCGCGTCCCCTCTCTCTCTCTTTCCTCTTTCCTTCGCCCGGGCGCCCACTCCCCTGAATAAAGGATTTCCTGGCTGCACGAGGTGTCCGTGTCTGGCTGGCCGATACCCTAACAGTGGGGAACCTGGCTCTCTCCAGCCTCTGCAAATCTGTGCTTACCCCAAGCAAAATGGCCCCTGTCTCTGCCTTCTCACAGAATTGCCTGGCCATGACTGACCCATGCAGACCCAGTCACTATCTGATAGGTCTGGGCTTCAGATACCCCAGGCTCAGCCATGTTGCAGTCCCAAGATCTCAATGCCATTCCACCCTGCAGAGGGACCATGAGGGATATGCTCAAAGGAGTGACCCTGCAAAGAAGCAGCAAGAGGGTGGCCGCCAGCACTCCCAGTGGGAGGATCTCAGGGCAGCCAAATCCCCAGGCCACCTGACACTGGACCTCCAGTCCCAGGACAGTGTCCCCAGTCAGTCTTGGCTGCACCATGAGATGGTTGTGGCAGCAAAACTGCAGGCATCGTGGCCCCCCAGGTCCTGGCCAGTGTCCCAAGGTGGAGATGGCTACATGCAACCAAACCTGCAAGCAACCTGGACCAATGGACCTCTGGGCGTCTCTGCCAGCAGAGGCACCCTGAGAATCCCCACTGCTTCTTATCATGTGACCACTACTGTGCAAAATCATTCACAAGGGAAACTCTGACATCCCTGAAGAGCTCTGTGGTCACTCTAATCCTGAGACCAGACCTCAGAGAGGGAACTGCAGTCCCTGAATTGGGAAACCAGAATGCAATGGGAATAATTTGATGGCGCTCAACTGCAGAGGAAAGGAGGCTACTGTCATGGGCAGGAGAGTCAAAACAGCAAACAGAATAGTCTGACTCATGCAGCCCTAGGATGTGAGTTCATGGTGTTCCTGGAAGTGAAATCTATGAGAGGTTTACTAAATCCTCACTTGATCTAAATAAACAGAACAGTTTAAGACTAAGGGGGAAGATCTAACTAAAATAATCAAAATAGTTATATATCCTCAATCAATTCCAAGACTTAAGCCAGACTACAAACCCAGAATCCTCTGAATGAAGAAGTGCATTGCAATGAGTAAAATCTTGGTACACAAATGCAAAATTATACTTCTAATGTTTCTTTCAATTTCCTCCACAGGGACATAAGACCTATTACCTTGATAAACACACATTAGGAAAAATGAAATAATCAGAACTCTTTCTGGCTATACTACCATATGCAATTAACAACTATATATCTAAATGCTATATGGAACACATTTGGAAGCACAGAAACAATGCCAAGATTGTTGTGAATTTGGATGAGCACATTGTTAATCATACGGTTTATTATCAAAGTATATATCAAAGGATTGATTCAATTCATGCTCCGACCAATGAGTATGATCACTCTGTCAATCCTTTTCCTATTCACCACTTGGTATAGATATATTCAAGAAATTGTCAATTTTATGGTTGTAATCATGGCCCATTATGCTTCTAATCCATGTTCCCAATTATTTCAGATTGTTGAATATTGTTGCAGGGTTATATGCTATGAGTTGTTCATAGCATTTGACCATATCTCAGAAGAAGTGACTTTGGTAGAAATTCTTTGTATATTTTGGATATTAGTCCTATCCTTGAATAAATAAAACAAATTTTCAAAGTACAGTGTTCTGCTATGCAAATTTCTTCTTATTATTTAATGTAAAAATGTGTTTTATTTCTACTGGGAGAAGGATAAAGATAAATAGAACTCTTTTCCTATTTGCTGTCCACTGAATACACCTATACAACATGCTACAACTTACTACTAATTGAAGGTGAGTTCAGGTTGAAAAATAACAACAAAAAATTCACTATCAAGGATGAAGTGCATTGAGGTAAAACCAGAAAAAATTTTATTCTTTAAGCACAAGAACATTTATTTTGAGCCAGCAAAATGTTTGAGATTGACATCTAGACTGTTAGTTTAAGAGTGATCTTTAAATTCTACTTATATGAACCAATTTAGTATAATCACTGGTTTTATTTACACTACAATGTGAAGGAAGTCATTCATTGAAATGAAAGTCATTCATTCTCGACTAAGTTTTATTCATCAGGGTTCTCCAGGAAATCAGAACTAAGAGACTTATTGTAGAAATGGACATGGGTTATGGAGATAAGAAATTCCAGTGTTTGCCTGAAGCAGGAGCATCAGGAAAGCAAGGGGCATAATTCAGTTTGAACCAAAGACCTGGGACTGAGGGCTGATGGTGTAAGTCCTGACCTGAGTCACGGAGCCTGAGAAATAGTGACACCATTTCATATCCCAGGACTGGAGAAGAGGGACATCTCAGATCACACAGAGGAGTTTGCCCTTCCTCTGACTTTTGGTTTTGTTGGGGCCCTGAAATGATTGGATGATGCCTGCTCACACTAGGGAAGGAGACTTCTTTGCTTTAAAATCAAATCTTTGCCAGAAACACCCTCAGAGAAACACCCAGAAATAGTTTTTATCATCTATCAGGGTATCCTTTAGGCAGTGTGTTGACACATAAAATTAAGCACCACATTGATTGAATAAAAATTTCTGAACTCATTAAGAATATTTTTTATAAAACAGAGATGTTTATTTAAGTACAACAAAACATATAGAGTCCCTGAATTTAAAAATGTCTACCATGGTATTTTACAGACAGTATCACTTGTATGATCAAGGTTGTGTTAGTCAGTTTTCCATCACTGTGAGAATACTACTGAAGACAGTAAACTAAAGGAGGAAAGATTAATATCTGGCTCACTGTTTCTGAAGTTTTAGTCCAAGTTTGGCTGACTGCATTGCATTGAGTTCTGAGGTAAGGCAGAATATTATGGCAGTAGAAGCTGTGGCGGAATATTGCTCACTTTTTTTTTATGGTGCTGGAGATTGAACCCAGGCCTTGTGCATGCAACTGAACTATATAAATAATTTTTTTAAAGGAGAAACGGTAAAAAAAGGAGAGAGGGAGGAGAAGGAGGAAAGGGCCTGAGACATAAAGAGCCCTTCAAAGAGTGACCCAACTCCTGCCCTTCTAAATTTTTCACCATCTCTTAATAGCACCATAGTCAACACATGGATCTTCTTTGTGGGACATTCCAGATCCAAACTATAACAAAGGTCAGCTCAAGGTGCACAGAAGTATTTGATTACACAGAACCAAGATGGAAACTGTTGAGATTTCTTGTTCCAACCGTCAGAGGCTAAGTGTACATTTCCATAGGTTAACAAAGGACATGGCCTATCATGTTAACAAAAAGTGCAGAATTGGGCCATCATAAAACAGCATAGAAAGCTCAAAGTTGAAGTTGAAGTTACAGGATCTTCATGGGGGTCATCAGATCCTGGGGTGGCAGAGGTCAATGGGTGGCAAAGGAAAGGTGCCTGTGGCTGCTGCAATGGACAGGATAGTGACAGCTGCAATCAGAATAGTCCACCTCTTGCAAAAGTAAGGTATGGGCTTATGGTGTTCCTAAAAGTGAAATACACGAGTGTCTTCTAAATCCAGTCTAGATCTGAATAAGCATAAGAGCTCTGTTGGTGGGTATATAAATTATGGCATTGTTCCAGCCATTATGGCAGAGAAGCCACTCTTCTGGGAACTCCAGTTCGAGAAAGCCCAGGGGCCCTTCTTAGCTTTCAGCTTTAGGATCAATCAGGCTCCAGGAGATGGTCAGACCCTCCAAACACCAAACAACCTGATTACTGCAAGACCCCTGCCACACTGAGAAACAAGCACCAAAACAAGACTCCTCCCATATTGAAAACTTATACCTACTGATCCTCTTTGATCTGCACAGCTATAACTAAGACAAAGATGGGCTTTTTTGTTGTTGTTGTTGTTAGCAGACAGACCCGTCTAGTGGGCTCCATGGGTCATGCCCCTGCTTTGAAAATATATAATCCTTGCCTTTTTGTCTTTGTTTCTTGATATATCACTTTCACAGCCTTTGGTGACCTTCACCCACGCGAGATGGCATGGTAACCATTGTACTATGGCGATTCCTTACTCAAAAACTGAATCCCTTTAAACCTAACAAGCTGCAACTCACTGCTTCATCAACAGGCTTCATGGCAGGAACCTTCTTGTTGTCTCTCATTCTCTCAATAACTAAACTGTCTACAGCCAAAATTAAATGAGAAAAATTCCAAAGTTAATAAAAGACATTATAGTTACACTTTTTAATGGATTATTTTTTGTTTGTTAGGGATGCTGCTAAGAGTAGGTCTGACAATTATTAGGACAAGAACCTGCAATCTGAAATAATTTATTCCAGTGTCCTCATAATTATCAGATCTCAACCTGGCTTATCCATCAAAGCAGGAAAAACTTGTAATTAAATCATAAAAGTTTGGTTCTATCATAATTCCCAAACAGGTTAAATCAAATAAAAGCTTTGATAAGTATTTGTACCAATACTTACAACCTTTGGAGCTCTACTTACAGAAAGTTATAGAAAATTTTTTATTTGTCTGATTTATAAATGTGCATACACAAGGCTTATACTTACATATGTCTACTTTACATGACATCACAATTGACATATAAATCAATGAGAATGCTCATAATTTAAAATTAACATAAAAAATGGATCAAAATACATTTAATTCACATAATTTAAAAAGTTACAATTTACATTGGGTAAAGAGATAAAAATAAAGATGACTTTAAAATTATTAATTCAATTTTTTCCAGCTGATTAAATAATAAAGTCACTAATTCCTATGATATTTAAAATTTATATCCATTTGCTTCTAATAATTTTCTTTAACAGGAAAGAGATAATACTGTTTTCTACATTTGTTTGATGTCTTGGCTTTTACAGTTAAGAATAAATAAATTTAAGGTAAATTGGATTAATTATTATCTTTATTAAAGGGGATACTAATTGATTTGCAAGGTTGGAGTGCTAGAATGTCATCCATTGGGTGCTAAAATATCATCTATAAAATCATCAGATCCTATAAACCAAAATATACTTAAACTTTGGATGTGTTTGTAATTTGGATAATATAAAAAAAGGTCTAAAATTCCTTTATCTTCTATATTCTCAAGAGAACCAAGGTGCTGGGAGTTAAACTTCTGTCAGATGTGATTTATATAGAATGGCCTAAGAAATTTTTCACCTGGTAAAGTAAAAAGCTATCAATGTCTAAGTAAATGGAAACAAAATTTATACAAAATAATTTTAAATGTTTTACATACAATTAAATTGGTCATATATTATTAACACAATCAGCTGAAGTTATTTAAAGCCTTTTACTCTTTAAATCCTGCTAAATTTCTGACGTGAGTCCTATTTACCAATGTAGATAAGATCTTTTCACAGACCCATATTAATTGGACCTTCTAACTAAAGGATAAAATAAAAATGAAATACTTAAAATATAAATCTGCTCTCGTTTCAATAAAATAATTTTTTATGTATGTTGTGTTTTATTATTTAAAAAACTATTTTCAAAGGAATTAAGCTATATACAATTTTGGTTAAACAATAACTCTTATTTTAAAGTAGCACATTACATTCCGGATTTCAAATTTTTCTTTAAAAGGTAAACTTGATTAATATAAAAACATCAATGTAATTATGATCATTATTACTATCTTGTTGTATATTAATTGTATCTTTATTTCCCAAATATAGAAGTCTTTAAAGTATAAGACTTAAAAGGACATTTTACTAAATTGATGCTCTTCAAACTAAAGTTTCTACAACAATGGCCTCTTATAAACTTATATAATATAAAAAAATTAATTGGAAATTAATTATGCCATTTAATATTTTATAAGTAAATAAATATGTTGTAAACTTTTATGTTACTCTCTACACTGAGAAGTAAACTTAACCATATTTCTAAAAGACAATAAACAGACACTAGCTTATGTGAAGGTTAACAATATGAAATATTTAAATGTTTTGACATCTTCCCTCAAGAGGGAATTAAAAGCTCTCTAAACTTGTCTGTTTCATGTTTCAGATGTAATATTAAATTGTATTAAGTAATTTATATTGAGTCAAAAAACCATATATAAAAATTTTATAAAATAATATTCAAATAAAAAACTAAGATTAGTTTCAAAATTAAAACACATTACCTACGTTTTGTCTAGAGGCCTATTTTAAAAAAATTAGGAAGTATAGATAAGAAAACAACAAAAAAATCTTAAATTTCTACTATTCATAGATAACTACTATTAACATTTAGTACATAACCTTCTAAAATGTTTTCTATCCATATACTTATAAATTTACATATTTTATGAATATAGAATTTTATTATTATTATTATTATTATTTTGGAGGGATACCAGGGATTGAACTCAGGGGCACTCGACCACTGAGCCACATCCTCAGCCCTATTTTGTATTTTATTTAGAGACAGGGTCTCACTGAGTTGCTTAGCACCTCGCTAAAGTGCTAAGGCTGGCTTTGAACTTGAGGTCCTCCTTCCTCTGCCTCTCGAGCTGCTGGGATTAGAGTCATGCATCAAAGTGCCCAGTATTATTTTTAAAACTTGTAGAATTATTTTAAATGGCCATAAATAATATTATTTCAATATATATTTTTCTCTATATATATTTATTTTTTGGTACCAGGGATTGAACTCAAGGGCATTCAACTACTGAGCCACATCCCCAGGCCTATTTTATGTTTTATTTAGAGACAGGGTCTCACTGAGTTGCTTAGCACCTCACTTTTGCTGAGGCTGGCTTTGAACTCACAATTCTTCTGTCTCAGGCTCCCAAAGTGCTGAGATTACAGGTACGTGCCACTGTGCCTGGTTATGATGTTAGTTTTATTGCCAGATTTTTTTGTAATCATATAGTTCATTTACCCAAAAGTGTATATTGGACATTTAAATTATTTTTGCTACCTTAAAAACAGAATTATTAAGAATACGCATGCACCTGTACCTTTATGCATAAAAATTATTTTAGCATAAAACCCTTAAAATGTGATTGCTAGATCAATGGCATATAAAATTCTATAACTTTTGAAACTGATTGAATTGCTGTCCTATATTACCAATTCACATTCTACCAGCAATATTTGAAAGTACTAATTCTTAATACTTGGATTAACACTAGATTTGATGATAATGAAAACTTTTCCTAATTTGGTAGGTAAAAAGCTAATCATTCACTTCATTTTAAAATTATTAATAGGTGGAAGATATTTTTCCTGTGCTCACTGAACATATGTATTTCTTACTATAAAAAGTGCCTGTTTAAAACTTCTGTATCCTTTGTAGAGGCCAGCTCTCTTAAGTTAAAACTCTGCCTCTCATCTCAATCCAGGTTAAGATAATCATTCAAGTTCATTTAAAGTTAAGTTCAAAAGATAAATTTTTGTTATACAAATTATTGTATTCCACAAATAAACAAAATACTATATATAAATGAAGATTTGATGTTTGCAAAATTATGTTCCTTAATTCCTAGGTATTATAAAATTAAATGTTTTGCTCTTGTTAATTTTATATTGTATTTTCCTTACAAACTTTACAACTATTGTTTGCCAATGCCTTACACAAGTACCAATTCTACTATATCAACTTACGTTAATTTAAGATAATAAGGCTATTACCTATAGAACAAATAAGTTGTAAAACTGATTTTGATCAGTACTGCTATGAATATAGCAAGAAGGGGCTCATTCCTTGTTAGCAGTCAGACCCCTTTGGTTGGCTCAGCCACTCATGCCCCTGTTTGAAAATATATAATTTTTTCCTGTTTGTCGTTATCTTTTGATATATTACTCCCATAGCTTTTCTTTCACAGCCAGCCCATCCCTCCCATGGGTACCCAGACCCTCACCCATGCAGGAGGTGAGCAGGAGAGCTCCAGGCCGAGTTAGAAGGTGTGCCTGACACACTGGAGGCCTCTGGCTCTGTAGCTCCCTCCTTGTTGGCCCTGTGAAGGAGCAGAGGGCAGTGGATTGGCAGACCAGGAAAGACAGCTGTTCAACTGATTCACAGTGTCAGAAGCCCCTTGGGAACATCTTTAACCTTTAGAAAAGAAACAGATGTTACTTCAACTCTCTGAAGAAATCCTATGTCAGTTCTCCCAGGTGACCCCTCACCAGTCACTCGCCCTCTCAGAGCCATGCTCACCCTGGGTCATTTCCCTCCAGCCTTTACCCAAGGGTCCTGCAGCTTCTACCAACCTCCTCCCTTCTTTCCCACAGGCCAGAATCAGCCCCAGCCCTGCTGTGGGCCTTGGTGTCTCAGGACTGAAGCTGTCATGACTGGATCTGCTCCCTGACTGGGAGCCTGCTCCTCCCCCTGATAGGAGGGGCCATAGGACCTGCAGATGGGGAGAGCTCTGTCCACAGAGAGGGGCCTGGAACCTGGTTCTCAGGCTTTGGGTGGGGTTAAAGATACACATCTTTCTTCTCTCTCCTCTCTCAACCTCTCCTTACCTGGGAGCAGCATAGCTCTAAAAGTGACAGGCCCTGACCTACTCCCTCCACTTGTGCTTAAGTCAGCTGCACCATCAGACTCCAGCAGCTGCTCAGACCCACCAGTCTGCAAAACTCTGCTAAAGGCAGAGGCTGCTGAGCGGCTCAGGATCTGAAGTCTGCAGGAGGCTGGGTTACAGGGCCATAGCCCTGGAGTTCTAGGAGTCCCCAGAGAACTGGTATCCTCTGCTTTCATCCTGAACACACTCTCTTTTCAGTTTTTTATTCAACTTCTGGAAATGAGCCTCCTGTGGGAATGCAGCCCTCAACTCCAGCCTTCCAAGTTGGGTTGGCAAAGGCCTTCCCTGCTCCCTATCTTGGGATTATCCATAGAATCCTCTCTTTTTGACTGTGGATATGGAGTCCCTTCCTCTTTAGACATTGGATGGAGCTACCATGCTGCTATCACCCAGGATTGGGTATTTTCCTTCCTGTGTTTCTGTTATGTCTACACCATGCACTCCTGGGCTCCTCTCATATAGAAATCTGGTCTCAATCAGAACTGCATGACATAAAACCCCTTAGAATCCACAGGCTGCCTTGGTATGGCTCCTCCTCTTTCCCATGGGCCCTGACAGGGAGGATTTCTCAGAACTCAGGGCTGAGCAGGGCCAATCTATTGCTACCAGTGACAGGAGGTCTGATTCTTCTGTCTCATCTCAGAATAAGTAGGACTAGTCCAAGTGCAGACTGGGACCTTGGGAATTTTTTTCCTGTCCTCAGTCCTCACCCAGATCCCCATGCCTCTGTCCTCATTTCTCACACAGCACCTGTTGGGAAGTGCTCTGCTGGATGCCTAGCTGGATGAAGCAGGTGAGGATCAATAGCAGGGCCTATGGAATAAGGGTGCTCCCTGTGAACTCCTGAAAGACTGTCGGGGGTGGTGGTTGAAGGTCCTGAAGTGGAAACGCAAGAGTGTTAGCCCTTGTTCAGACCAAAATCTGAGGAGATGCCTTCTCAGCTCCTGCTGCCCCAAGTCATTCAGGCAGGCAGATGGTTCCTAGACCTCAGCTATGTGGCAGCTATTGTGACAGGTCCTGAGGATGAGGGAGATGAGAGAAGGGCCGTGAGAAGGGAGAAGCCTGGCTGACCATGCAGCTCATCCTTCCTGGTGGCAGAATATGAGGTGACCGTGAGGATGGTGGTGGAGAAGGGTCTCAGGAGCTGATGTGAAGTGATTTATGAGAATTTCCAAAAGGAGACCAGTGAATGCCAGATCAAAATATGTGCTTTGAGGAAGAGGTATTAGGAGGTGAGAAGGGAAGAGATGGGAAGAATATTCCCATGGCTGTTCACCTAGGTCTGACCCACGGTGGATGGTTGTTCCCACACAGGCACACACACAGGTAGCAGCATCATGTGAAGGCAGCTACCATTTCCTCCCCTCCTGCCAGTTACCTGTTGGCTCCAGCTCTGTCTCCCATTGCACCAAGGACTTGTGTGAGTACTCAGTCACATCCCTGTCATTTTCCCAATTTTCTTTCATCCAGTCACCCCCAGGATGAACCTCTGTTCAGCTTTGGTTGTGTGAGTCAAAGTGGAGCTACGCCTGTCCATTGAAGCCAAACTGCCAGGAGCCACTGGTGCATCCACTGGATTTATGAATGCAAGACATTCTTCCCTCTACAGTCAGGAGACCTGTCTGCATCAGAAAGAGATCAGCCTCCTTTCTTAACTAATCCTTTGTCCCACCCAGTACCACCTTCCCTGGTCTCCTAATCTGGCTGTGTTCTCTCCTCCACACCAGCCTTGCCTGGGATTTTTGGAGGGACCAACATCCAATTTTTTTACAGGAATACAATCAATATCCCTAAACCCACAGTTGGCTCTCCCTTACCCTTGGACCATTCTGGCTTACCCCGGGCCATGTCATTTTCTGCTTTAATGTCAGCCAGTTGCTGCTTTAGCACATCCCCGATATCTCTCAGCGCAGTGTTTTGCTCTTCCCAGGTGATTGTGGCATTCACTCTCCCTCCCAGGGCACTCAAGGATTTGACCTTGTCCCTGCCACAGTCATAGGAGAGAAAATTCTTCTGATCCACCTGGGCTTGAACTGTACACCATTGCTATCCAGGTGCGGGCTTAGAATGGACGGTGAAGTCATAGCAAAGAGACTGAGTGCCTGTGAAGGAAAAGGGCAAATAAGGGTTGGGGTGGTGAAGGAAGGACCCTTTAGGCACCCCTTCCCTATCCCCTTGATGGGCTGAGCTGGCAGAGCAAGAATTACCCTTCCCATGCTGTCTGCTCCACCTGTTTAAGGTGTTTGAGGAGGAAGGGGATACTACCCGGCAAGCAACCTCACATCCCAGGACATGGCCCCCTTCCCCTCTGCCCATGGAGCAATGCCTGCACCCAGCAGCACAGGACCTTGCAAAATGAGTGCCAGGCCTGCTGTGAGGGAAAGGCCTGCATGGCACAGGATGTGGAGAAGCAGTGCCCTGGACTGCAGGGAGGTGGCAGTGTGCATGCTGGGTCATGGTGGGCGCAGTTTGGATGGGGTCACAGCTGGCGCAGTGAGGATGGGGTCACAGCTGGTGCAGTGAGGATGGGGTCACAGCTGCTTGCGGGAGAGTTTATAATTATCACCATGCATGAGTCCTGGGTATGCTTCTCTTTAGGGAACCAAGAGGTCAGTTTCCTCTTAGAAGTGGCACCAGCTTTTCTGGACTCACCTCTTACCCTGGACCTCTTTCCTCTACTATTCTCATTATGAAAGAGGTGTCTGAACAGCCTATTACCAGAAAGTTTACTCCCCCATTGAGTTGTAGGTGGGATGGGATGATGTTTTCTCATGCACTCCTGATAGTCCCAGAGTGCATTATCCCTTTACTGGGGAGAGATTTACTTTCAAAATTTCAGGCTTCTATCACAATGAATTTGGGACTACTAGGGCCGTTATGTTTACCTCTATTAGAATGTGACATAAACCCTGAAGTATGGGCCACTGAATGCAAGATTGTATGGGCAAAAATTGCAATCTCAATTAACATAGTTTTAAAGGATCCTTCTGTCTTTCTGCATCAGAGACAATACACCCTACACCCAGAGGCATAAAGGGCTTATTAAAGATCATTCAGAACCTCAAACATACCTAGTTTATGACCTTAGAACAATTAATGAAGCTGTCATTCCATTCCACCCTGTAGTTCTCTTTTTAAAAATATTTTTTAGTTGTAGATGAACACAATGTCTTTATATTATTTATTTTTATGTGGTGCTGAGGATTGAACCCAGTGCCTCGCATGTGCGAGGTAAGCGCTCTACCACTGAGCCACAACCCCAGCCCCACCCTGTGGTTCTTAATCCATATACCCTGTTATCTGAGATTCCTGCTGCTGCTACTTGGCTTACTGTGTTGGATTTAAAAGATGCCTTTTTCTGTATACCTCTAGAGTCTCAATCACAGTATCTGTTTGCCTTTCAGGAAGCAGATAGTGGATCTCAATTAACCTGGACAGTGTTCCCTCAGGGATTTAGAGATAGCCATCACATGTTCTGACAAACTCTAGCTAAGGACTTAGCAGAATTCAGTGATAAAACATCTGTAACTCTTTTCCACTATGTAGATGACATCATTTTATGTGCCACCACCCAAGAGGAATGTCAAAAGGCCACTACAGGATTCCTTAAACTTCTTAGCTGATAGAGGTTATAAGGTCTCAAAAAAGAAAGCTCAATTACATCAAGAGTAAGTTCAATACTTAGGATTACAGCTGTCTCAAGGAACCCACAAGCTAAGACAGGAAAGAATAACTCCCATAGAACAATGTCCTCTACCCCAGAGAGTAAGGCAACTTGTAGGCTTCCTAGGGATAACTGGATACTTCAGGCTTTGGATTCTAGGATATGGAGAATTATCTAAGCCTCTTTACAGCCTCCTTAAAGAAACTCTACGCCAAGGAACAACTGCCCTAATATGAGACCAAAATATATTAAAGCCCTTAAGGCATTCAAAGGGGCCCTACATCAAGTCCCTGCCTTCAGTTTACTTACTGAACAAAAATTTAACCTGTTTGTCACTGGAGAGGAGGAATAGCCCTGGGAGTGTTCACACAGAAGAGTGGACCTGGTCAACAGCCAGTAGCTTATCTCAGTAAAGAGCTTGACATAGTGTCTTGGGGATGGCCCCACTATTTGCAAGTGGTTGCAGCAGTTGCCCTGCTAGTCCCTGATGCAATCTAAATCACCCTGGGAAGAGACCTCATTGTCTACACCTTGCATGATCTCTCAGGGATTTTAAATATAAAAGGGGGACTATGGCTCTCAGATGACTCAGTGACTACCTTTTAAAATATCAGGCTTTAGGTCTAGAGGGACCTATAACTCAAATATGAACTTGCTCTCATTTAAACCCAGTCACTTTCCTCCTAGAAATCTTGGAAGGGAATCCTGAACATGACTGCCAACAAGTCCCAGCTATAAATTACTCAGCCTGAGACCTTCAGGGCCTTTCCCTGTCTAATCCAGACCACATCGTGTTCACAGATTGTAGGGTAAAAAACAGACCTTTTTGTACTCAGTTTTTAGCACCCCTTCCCTAAAAGCCAAAGCAGCTCCTGCCCCAGGTAGTTCCTCTCCCGAATCTTCCACCGGAAAAGACAAAGTCTAACCGCTCAGGCTAGCACATCAAAGAAGACCGCTGCCACTTCTCTGCCACGCCGATTTTAAAGTGACCAATCCATAGCTTGCCACGTTTTTGTAGCCAGCCCTATAAATTCCCTGTCCCACGTTCCCTCTGCCCTTTTTCTCCTTCTTCCTCCCGGGTGCCCACTCCCTGAATAAAGGATCTCCTGGCTGCATGAGGTGTTGTGTATGGCTGGCTGATACTCTAACATTTGGTGCTGTGACTCGGATGGGGGACACTCTCTATTGAGACCCCCATCCTGAACCGCTGACCGCACCTCACAGCCTTTACCCATTCTTTCGATTACCACCTGTTCGGGCCCACCACGAACTTCATTTGGTGAGTTTCCTTTTCAAGGAGATGGCAACTTTGCAGGCAGAATCTCAGAGGTGCCCAGCCATGACCGTCTGGTGGCTCTCTGACTGCCTCAAAGGGAAGATCACACCCCACCACGACCTTCACAGTTATGGTGGACTTCCAAAATCTCTACCCCGCTTTCCTAGATTCTCCATCCCTCAGAATTCTGCTGGCTGGGAGTTCCTGATCCCTCCCTGTTTACCTCCGTCCACCCCGGATCAAATTTTCCAACTCCTTTGGAAGGAGTCTCCAAAATCCTAGCGCTAGGTTGATCTGAGGCTCCGCCTCTCTGGGAGAGGTTAGACACAGGAGAATTCGGATGATGACCCATTTTCCCATTTGGTCTTATCCTTATCTATTAATCGCTTTGTCGGGATGCCATTGAAGGTGTGTTGATAGACGTTTTTAGGTTAAAAAAATGGGATCAAACTCTTAACTCCCGGCAGACTCCCCATTACATTGACTTCTTAAAAATCTTTCCACTCTTAATCTTCTTCTCGATATTAAACCAAAGAAACTTATAAAACTTTGCACTCAGGATTGGCCTACCTATCAACTGGATAACTCTCACTCTTGGCCACCCACAGGTTCCTTAGATCCCAATCTCCTTAGAGACCTACATAACTATTGTGAGTGATCAAAAAAATGGGCAGAGATCCCTTTTATTCAGGCCTTCTCCCTTCCCCACAGCCTACCCCTCCCACACCCACATCGCAGCCACCTGCCTCCACTCTCAGCCCCCCCATTGCTTTCTTCCCCGGATACAACAGACTCCAATCACAAGCTTCTCAGCCTTCTGCCCTCTTCCCAGCTTATTTAAACCTTCCCTCCACCTCCAGCTTCTCTTTCCCCTTACAAGCTGTCTTCTAAAACATCTCAACAAACTTTAGCCCCTTTTCTTAAATAAAATACATAATACAATATTCCAGCCCACAGCAATTAAGCCCAACTATTCCCTGTGATACCCCCTGGGCTGTCTCTCTGCAAATTTTAAAACCCACTATTCCCACACCGGACTCAAACTAAAATGTCTTATTAAGTTTAGCACTAAAATCTGGCCTTTCACTCAGACAATATAGTCAGAGCTTTTTACAGCCTGGCCGGCTACCTGCCCTGCGGCGATCCCTCCCCCCAGGCTTGCCACTTTCACAGCGGCCCAGGCCTCCGTTTTTTCAGACCTTAGCTCAAGGAAAAAAAGGGGAAAAGGAGGTTAATTTACATCTACCTAAGCTCCCCCGCCCATTCTTCTTCCTCCGTTCTCTCTTGTTGCTTTACTGAAACAACAGCCGTCATTTTTCTTTCTCTTTCTAGGACTCTTCACTCTTACATTTTTAAAATGTATAACTTTAATTCTGTGCACTAAAGTTAAAACTTCTCATCAGATGTATTTTATCCAACTATAAAAGTTTTTTTTACACTCTACTGAGACTAGGTATACCTTTAATTCAAAAGACCTTCTGCATGCTCTATTTTTGTGTTTATGTAAACTGAGTGCTCATAAACTAAAATTAAAAATGGATCCAAATACCTTTAATTTGCGTGATTTAAAAGGTTCAATTTAAATTGGGTAAACAAAAATAAAGACGTCTTTAAAATTACTCAACTCACAAGTCTTTCTAGGTAGTCAAAGGACTAATAACACGTTAATGTCTATAAAATGTCTAATATATCTCATTGTCAAAAATTTCTTCAAGGGAAAAATGTTAAATATGCTTGTCTAATGTCTTGGTTTTTTTTTTTTTATAATGAAAATAAGCAAATCAGATCTGATATTGAGTACTCAAATGTGTTTGTTAGATAAAATGTTAACTGTTAAATCCAATACCAAATACTTTTAATTCCTTTAAATTCCATAGGGTAACATTTTTGATGTTTTCATAAATGGTAAATTTTATCAAGAGGATATAAAATTGCTTTGTCATCATTAGAAACAGAATTACTTAATTTAAAGCCCAACAGGTATAATTCTATATACTTAAACATTGTGTTTTCATAAATGGTAAATAAATGTAATTCTCTAACCCAGCCTAATTCTATCTTAAGATTAAAAGCCAATTGGACAAGAGGGGTCATAAAGGTTTATTTTTGTTTTACTTGCTTGGACTATGTTTGGCTTTGATTAGGTAATTATGCTTCTTCAAATCTAAACAGCACCCTCATGCTGCAACCTGAGTTTGCCCCTTATCTAGGATGCTAAGATATGTAAATCATTGGTTTGCCATCTGCCTCTGTATTACCCTATCAGTCATAAATTCCTAAGATATAAGCTTACTTAATTTAATTTAATAGTTAAAGTCAATTGTCCTTTCTTTCAACACAAAGGTTTATAAATTTCTAAAGATTTCTAATGTTTCATTTAAAGTACTATAAATAACATAAGGTATTTCTTATCATTGAAATGGAGTACTTTGCCTAACTTCAGAAATTTATAAGGATTGTTTTAGAATGTGAACAGAAGAATTCTAGATGTGGTACTTAGTGGAAGAAAAATAAATGTTTCTGGGTAAGAAAGTCTTTGTATGGTAAAAGAAACAAGAAGGTTTAAAGTAAATGTTAAAGAAAGTTTAGAGTAAGTGATAAAAGGATTGAAATAATGAAAATCTAAGTGAAAGGTAAATTTCTGAGGCTTATGTTTATGACAAATTTAACTATAATTAATACAAGCTTTTTCAATTAAAACTTTAATGTAGTGATATAAAGCAAAATTCAAAACAGTGTTCTGCTCTTAAGATAACTTTCTTACATTTGTCAGGTTTTATCACTTGGGAAATTGACTTTCAAAATTAAGGTTTATAAAACTGTGGTTAAACAACATCAATGTAATTATGGTTCTATTAGTCCTATTTTCATATTAAATGTGTTCATGTCTTTCAGAGGTATACAAGTCTTTAAGAATAGAAGGTTTAAAAGAATGTTATATCAAGCTGATTTTCTCCAAACTAAAGTTGTATGGTAATTTTAAACTCATAAGGATAGTAAATTTTATTGAGGGTTTAATCTGTTATCAATAAGATAAATGTTTCTGTTACCTTTTACACTGGGGAAAAATTTAAATATGTTTCTTTAAGCAAATGAGAGCCTAATCTATTTAAAGTCTAATATTGTAAGACATGATCTTTACTACTTTTCCACACCAAAAGGGTTAAAAGCCCTCTCAGCCTTTCTTTAATTCATGTTTTAAATGTAATATTATATTATGTTAACTAGCATTCATGTGAAGTCACAAGACAATGTATATAAACTTTATAAAATGATATTTAAGAAACAAAGATCAACTTCAGAACTAAGTTACTTTAAGATTTTGCAAGGAGCCCTGCCTTACCCGAGATAAAGTTCTGTCTCCCAGGTTATTACAATGGCTTTGAAGTGGGCCACACTCTAGTTCATTTAAAGTTATGTTCAAAGGATTGTGTTGTAAAGATTACTAGGATTTCAACCACAAAATATAATATATAAATCACCCAAATTTTAAGATAGCTATTATACAAACTAAACTTATTAATTTTATTTTGTATTTTCCTTAAACTCTATGGCTATTGCCTGTTAACGTTTTACAGAGGTACTAATTTGAGAACAAACCAACCCAGATTATTTTAAGATAAATAAGCCACCACCTATAGGATAGACCTTAAAGTTAAAGCCCAGTACCCTTACTTTGTAACTGGTGAGATTGCCTTGCTGAGTGTTTAAGATCAAGACTTAAAACTAAAATTAAAGGGCCAAGAAAACCAGTATTTGGCTCTTGCCCTCTGAGTCAGCCTGAATCCAAAAATGAGGGAACTTCTCTGCACCTCTAAGCCGCAGGACCTCCCGATCAGGGAGATTGCTGAGACCATTGTAGAATTAAAAAGCCAGTCAAGTGCCATATTATGAAGAGGAAGGTCACCAAAAAAGGGAACTGTCCCTCAGGCTTCCCAGGGAAGCCACATGGTCACTGCCAGACCTCGACCTTTCCTAGCACAAATGGCACTAACAGAGCTGAAAGCTGTTCCCAAGTTCCCCAAGAGTGAACTCAGGTGGCTCTTAACATTGGTACCAACGAGAGTCAATTGGACCTGCTTCATCCTAAACACTTAGCAAAACCATAACATACCCATTTCTGGGCATTAAAAATAAATAAATAAATAAATAAATAAATAAATAAATAAATAAATAAACAAATAGTTTAATGTGACATACATACATTTACCCTCCAAAATACATATGACTGGAGGCTACAAAGGAAAAATTCTTAGACAGTAATGTAACAACTATCAAAAGAAACTGCCAAAGTCAAAGGTTTTTAATCAGTTTATGATCTACTGAGCTTCCTAACCTACACAGGTAGGCTTAATGTTGGCTAATATAACTTTCTAGCCCTAAGTAATAAAATAAAGGGATCTCTACTAAACAGAATTCATACCAATAAAAGGGATATTTTACAAAGTTAGATGATATTAAACTAACTTAACTACATATTAAAGATAAACATCTATAACATTAAAAAAAAATTAAATACTGTGTTTACATGTCTTGTCCTCTCCAGCCTTATTATGGGGACAAATTCTCAGCCCTTATACTTCCTAATGAGAGATTATTTACTAAATAAAATCTAGAGAACTTATATACAATTGTTCCCTTATTCACATAACCATCCAGGAGTAAGAAAAAGAGCTCTAACACCAGCTAGATACAATTGCCTATCCTAGGATGCAATTGCCCCTCCTAAAACAGACCTCTTCATGGATGGTCCTAATATGTCAGGGCCTTCAGTTCAGCTTCTCAATTTATCCAAAGTTAATAACATTTCAGACTGCTCCCTCTGTGCAGGTTTGGATAATAACTGATTCCCATTGGTGTTCCTCTCAATACCTCAAACTGACCCCAAGAGCCCCTACCTCCAGCCTTTGAGGAAGTACTTTTTTTCATACACTTCCTCTAGTCCAGTTCCCCATGACCCAATCAATAAAGTCTCTTCCCCAACCTTTGCTCTGCCAAGGTTCCTTTCTAGTGCAATGATGTCCTAACAAAAATCTAAGCCTCAATATACCCTTCATCTTTTGTGTTCCCTTCACCTTGATTCCTCAATTAACTCTATGCAGCCAGGCTAAATTAATATGGTTTGTTACCACCTCCCTCTCAGGGCAAGACAAACTGTCTTCCAACCACTAGTAGTTAGACTCACTCCAGCCTCCTTACTCGTTGCCTTCAGGCTGGAGGCAGAAGGACTTGGTTATGTGGTAACCGCTATTCAAAGGCTTAAACAACAACTTCAAGAAGCCAGAGGCATTGGCCACCTCTTTTGCCTCCCTACAATGGCAGATAACATCTATTGCCCAAGTTTCATTGCAGAGCCATCAAGCCATACACCTCCTAACAGCAGACAAGGAGGAACATGCCTATTCCTGAAAGAAGAATTCTGCTGCTATATCGACGAAACTGGAATAATCAAGAAAATATCAACACCCTTCATCATTTGAATGAAAAATAAGTCAGGTTTGATGGAAAACATCAAACTCCTTTAGGATCTGACTGATCAGATGTCAGTAACCCCAAAGAGATAAGCTCATGAGTTTTCTTTTCAAAATTCCCTTGTATAGTATACTTTTCCTGATTTGCCTCCCCCTGCCATGTCTGTTCAAATTTATTCAATCTTAAATCCAGCAGGTTTCTAATCAGACATTTAATCAGCTTCTCCTCAGGGATCTTCAGATTCTCAAGGAGGACGACTTGCCTGCAACTGTTTCCTGAGACTCTACTCCAACATTCCTGGCTCCTGCCTCCACATCTACACTCAGGGAACTGGCCCCACCAACTGGCAATGCTATGGATGCAAGACACCTTCCAGGATTTCTCTCCTTGGGAGATTCTGATCTTCGGAGCCTGGGTCCTTTACCTCCTTCCCCCTCCCCCTTTCTTCCACAGACATCACCCCAAATCCGCTCGAAGTAGCCAGAAGAGCCAACATCGTCCATGTTCCCATCCTTATAAAACCAAAAATGGGGGAATGTAAGGTAAAAAACAGACCTTTTTGTACTCAGTTTTTAGCACCCCTTCCCTAAAAGCCTAAAGCAGCTCCTGTCCCAGGCGGTTCCTCTCCTGAATCTTCCACCAGAAAAGACAAAGCCTAACTGCTCAGGCTAGCACATCAAAGAAGACCACTGCCGCTTCTCTGCCACGCCGATTTTAAAGTGACCAATCCATAGCTTGCCACGTTTTTGTAGCCAGTCCTATAAATTCCCTGTCCCACGTTCCCTCTGCCCTTTTTCTCCTTCTTCCTCCCGGGTGCCCACTCCCTGAATAAAGGATCTCCTGGCTGCATGAGGTGTTGTGTATGGCTGGCTGATACCCTAACACAGATGAAGTTCCTTTATGGACCAAGGAGAATGCAAGACTGGATATGCCATGGTGACTTTACAGAATAGTTCAGAGGCACAATCTTTACCCCAGGCACAAGTGCACAGCTTGCAGAATTGATAGCCCTAATGAGAGCACTCAAGCTAGGGAAACAACAGAGAACTAACATTTACACTGACTCTAAGTATGCCTTCCTAATCTTGCATTTTAACTTGATTTTATCCACATGCCTAAGAGTGGTGGGTTCCAATATTTATTGGTTATGGTAGATATTTTACTAAATGGACTGAGGCCTATCCCTCCCAGACTGAACAGGCAAGAGAAGTAGTCAAAGCCTTATTACAGGAAATAATTCCCCAATTTGGACTTTCCCACAGCCTCCAGAGTGACAATAGAGCAGCTTTCAAGGCAGCTATCACTCAGGGAATATCCCAAACCCTAGGTGAGCCCCGTGACAGGCTTTGGACCATCCAGAAAAACTAGTAGGCCTGAGTTTTGGTTCTGGGAAAATACACACATTGCTCAAGGCTGAAGCCACTCAGGGACCACCCTCAGAGCAGACAAAGAGGTTAAGAATCACATACCTGGCATTCCTGAGGTCTGAGTCTGCCTAAACCCCACATGGGTCACTTAAACTCACCTTGTAGTTGGTCATTTTCAAAAAATTCTCAAAAGCAATGATTGGGTTCCGCCAAATGTTACAGACACCCATCAAACTCTGAATGGTCACTATTGTCACCATAGGTACTGTATGATTGTAACTGGTGCTTGTGTAATGATGGGATGCATACGTCATGTCCACTGCCACCACCTGTCCCCTCCCCCTATAAAAGCCTGCTGCTCTCTACACGGACCCGCTGGGCCAGTGAGGTCTGAGAGTCGGAGCTTAAGCCCAAATAAAGGCTTTTTGTTTTTACATATGTGCCTCGATCTCCCTGGTGGTCTTTGGGGACTCCATGATCTGGGCATAATACTAGGCATAAAATACCATCTCCATTGTGTGTGGAGACCTCAGTCTTCAGGAAGGGTAGAAAAGACTAATGACATCCTAAAGAGGCATCTGAGGAAATTCACTCAAGAAACCCACTACCTATGGCTTAAGATGCTTCCCTTGGCCCTACTCAGTCAGGAACACCCCCAAAACACTAGGGCTTAGTCATTTGACCTCTTACATTGTAGTTGGGACAGATGAGTCAAGACACCGGATAGGAAACAGGAAGCAGGTTTATTTGGCTACAGCCAGTTCAGAGGGCAAAGGTTTTGCTGTAAACAATCAATTCCCCTGAACCCTGAGTTCAGGTAGTTTCAGAACTTTATACCCAGTGTGTAAGGGGAGGGGCTCAGAAGTTTATAGTCTGCATAAGTTCACATAAAAGCAGCTTTTTCTTTCACTGTTCTGGGCAAGTTGACCCTTCAAGGACAGCACCTGAGAAGGTACTTTTTCTCCCCTTTTTTTCTCCCTCTGCCAGCTGTTACCATGGAGCCTAATTAGTAACATCTCTTATCTTTGAAATGTAAACATCTCTTTGAAGCTCCAGCTCAAGGCCTGTGGCCTTGTTAAAGAATCTTTCTTATTATACTTTGCATTCACAAACACACTTCCCACTTTAAAAAAAAAAAAAAACTTTTACAAACCATTATATTGTTACTATACTAGATAATTCATAAATGTTTGTGAAAAAACTAGCACCTGGAGTGTTGATCTCTTCTAGGCCAGTAGCCAGGTAAGATAGAGCAACAGGAAATGGGAAGTTTAACTACATTGAACTCTTTTTTTTTTTTAATTTAGTTATTTTATTTAAATGCATTTCAAGTCATAGTACATAACCAGAGCTCAGTTTTTCCATTTCTCTGATTGCAAACCAGATAGTCACACCATTAGAGTCTTCATAGATGTGCCAGGGGTAGTAATGACCATCTCAAATAACCATCATTACTATGCCCATTCCCCTTTCCTTCTTCCCACCTCCCCCAACCACGTTTAGAGTTCCTGCATTTCTCCTATGTTTCCCGTTCCCACCCCCCCTTATGTATTCTTATCCACTAATCAGAGAGAACATTCGGCATTTAGTTTTTTGGGATTGGCTTACTTCACTAAGCATAGTGTTCTCCAATTCCATCCATTTGCCTACAAATGCCATAATTTTATTCTCTCTTAT
>PVHX01024770.1:0-23469 GCA_004024805.1 Geosciurus inauris | reverse complement strand
CACAGTTCAGGAACCTGTGCATTTCAGCATCTCTGGCTATTAAGTGAAAATTGCCCTGATCCTGTTTTTCAGCATAGGGGTTTTCTCTTTCTCTAGCGTGGCATTTTTTGGACAGGATATCTGGTTTTTGTTTGTTTGTTTGTTTGTTTGTTTTTTATATCTTTATTTATTTTTATGTGGTGCTAAGGATCGAACCCAGTGCCTCACGCATGCAAGGCAAGCGCTCTACCACTGAGCCACAATCCCAGCCCCAGGATATCTGTTAATAGAGTTCTTCGCATTGGTCCCAAGAACGCTTTGGATAAATTGTCACTTCGGTACTCTGTTGGGTTCCATCCTCATCACTGGGATATCTGTCCAGAGTGGTCCCACATTCCTGCAGCAGCTGGATTGCTGTGGCCCTTTCAAACAGGCATCGGTATTCCCATGAACCTCAATCTTCCTGGCTTCTTGTCCTTCTCTGTTATATCACCCCTTGGACCCTTGGAAGGCGTCTCAGATAGGTTTTGATGGAAACAGGGGACAAAAGAGGGAGTCAAAGACAAAGATAGAGTAGTAAGGGGCAGCCATTAGGAGCCATCTCTGCCTTAACCTGCTTCTCTATCCTCAGTGCCCAAGAAGTGCCTAATTTATAACAGAAGTTCAACAGATGCTGGCTGAATTTTAAGTACCAATTTTGTATTGTCTTACTGTACTGATTTTCAAGACATATGAAGTCACAATAGCCATCTATTTAGGAAACTTCTTGGGTTGAAGAACTTTTTAAAACTGACAAAAATATTTTCTGGCTCACATCATCTTTTCTTTCCTGGTGCTGGGAATTGAACCCAGGGTCTTGCCTATGCCAAGCAAGGGCTCTACCACTGAGCTCCATCTCCAGCCCCCTGACATCACTTTGAAGGTAGAAGAGATAATGTTTGTGGAAGACAGAATCATAAGATGATCCCCAATGACTCTCACCCTTTTCAGTGTGGTGGAAGCTGTGAATGAAATAGATTATCACGGCTGTGGTTGCAATACATTATATGAAGATTATTCTGGGTCCGCCTGACATAATGACATGAATCCTTTAAAAGCAGAGAGTTTTCTCTGGCTCACTGAAGAAGAGGAAGCCAGAGATTCAAAACCCATGAAGGAGTCCCTGTGCCATCGCTGGCTTGAAGATGGAGGGGACCACTTGGAAAGGTCCTAAAGGCAGCTTTCAGAAGCAGAGAGCAAGCAACTTCAGTCCTACAACCACTGCAGTGGCATCCCTTCCCCACAGAAAATTTTTTTTAATATTCTTTTAGTTGTTGATGGATCTTTATTTTATTCATTTATTATTTATATGTGGTGCTGAGGGTTGAACCCAGTGCTCCACACATGCTAGGCAAGTTGTCTACCACTGAGCTATAGGCCCAGCCCCACAGAAAATTTTTTTATATATTTATTTAGTTGTAGATGGAAACAATATCTTTATTTATTTTTATGTGGTGCTGAGGATCAAACCCAGTGCCTGACGCATACAAGGCAAGCATTCTACCACTGAGCTACAATCCCAGCTCCCCACAGAAAATCTTAATTAAGATTCTCCAGAAATCTGCACCATAATTAATCTTAGGACTATCAGCAAAAGAGTCTCTACCAAAGAGTGCAATGTAGTTAAAGTTCCTATTTCCTTTTGCTCTCTTACTTGGCCACCAGCCTAAAAGAGATCAGCACTCCAGGTGTTGAATGCCACATTACTAGTTTTTTCACAAACATTTACGGACTATCTAGTATAGTAACAATATAATATTTTATAGAAGTGTGTTTGCAAATGCAAAGTGTGGTAGGGAAGACAGATCCTTTAACAAGGCCTCTGGCCTTGGGCCTGAGCTTCACAGAGATGTTTACATTTCAAAGATAAGAAATATTACTAATTGGGCTCCATGGTAACAGCTGGCAGGGGGAGGAAAGAAAGGGGAGCTCTCCCCTTCTCAGGTGCTGTCCTTGAAGGGTTAACTTGCCCAGAACAGTGAAAGAAAAAGTTTCTTTTGTGTGAACTTCTACGGACTGTGCACTTCTGAGCCCCTCCCCTTTACATGGTGGGTATAAAGTTCTGAAACTTCCTGAACTTGGGGTTCAGGAGGATTACCTGATTACGGCAAAAGCCTTACCCTCTGAATAGAATGCAGTCAAATAAAACTACTTCCTGCTATCTTCGGTGTCTGCCTCATCTGTCCCTACTACACTCTAAGGAAATGAATTCTGCTAACATTGGAAGCAGATTCTTCTCCATGATCTCTGGATAGGTGCCTGGTTTGGCCCACATCTTGGTTTTAGCCTGGTGAGACCCTAACTTCAATACCCAGCTAAGCTAGCCAGGACTCTGACATACAGAATGGTGAGCTAATAAATGGCTGCTGGATTAAGATGCTACATTTGAGCCAGGCGCGGTGGCACAAACCTGTAACCCCAGTACTTAGGGAGGCTGAGACAGGAGAATCGCGAGTTCAAAGCCAGCCTCAGCAATGGCAAGGCGCTAAGCAACTCAGTGAGACCTTGTCTCTACATAAAACACAAAATAGGACTGGGGATGTGGCTCTGTGGTCGAGTGCCCCTGAGTTCAATCCCTGGTACCAAAAAAAAAAAAAAAAAAAAAATGCTACATTTGTAGCAATTTGTCATGAAGCAATAGAAAACTAATACAATGTGTTATACTTCAAGGTGGTTTGTAAGATATATGTATACATGTATTTGTAATGCGTCCACATAATATATGCATTTAATTTGTCTTATTCTTCGGTATATACTGGACCAAAAGAGAGAAAAAGTAATTTAAATAATGTGGACAAAAACACACCCCTCTTGGTTATTCTGCTCAGTAAGTGATCTGCTCAGGATCCAAGGAGTTGCATTTTCTTCTTTTTTTTTTTGTACTGAGGATTGAACTCAGAGGTACTCGACCACTGAGCCACATCCCCAGCCCTATTTTGTGTTTTATTTAAAGACAGGGTCTCACTGAGTTGCTTAGTGCCTCGCCATTGCTGAGGCTGGCTTTGAACTCGCGATTCTCCTGTCTCAGCCTCCCTAAGTGCTGGGATTACAGGTGTGTGCCACTGCGCCTGGCTTACACATTCTTCTTGCAACACACTCTTCACCTGGCCTAATTCTCCTTCATGTTCAATTCACGCTTCTTTTCAGATCTTCTCAGGTTTCTCTTCATCATGGTGGCATAAACAGAGGTTGTCTATAGGCAGTTATAAGCTAGCCAAGGGCAATCTTTTTTTTTTTTTTGGTTGTAAATGGACACAGTACCTTTATTTTATTTATTTTTATGTGGTGCTGAGGGTCGAACCCAGTGCCTCACACACGCAAGGCAAGTGCTCCACCACAGAACTACAACCCTAGCCCCTAAGGGCAATCTTGATTATGCTTAAGAAGCAATCTTACCATTTTTTCCTCATCTAAAATTGGGAGTTACCCAGTTATTTCAGCATCAAGTCAAGAGGATTTGTGAATTAACCTGGCTTCAGGTCAGAATTCTTCATTAACTCTGAACTTGTGCTGTACAATATGGTAGTCATGAGACTGGATGTAGTGGTACATGCCTATAATCCCAGCAACTTGGGAGGCTGAGATAGGAGGATTTCAAGTTTATTAGGTTTTTTGTTTGTTTTTTTTTGGTGGTATTGGGGATTGAACCCAGGGCCTTGTGCATGCTAGGTAAGTGCTGAACCACTAAGCCCAATCCCCAGCCTAGGAGGATCTCAAGTTTGAGGCTAGCCTCAGCAACTTAGCGAAGACCTAAGCAACTTAGTAAAACTCTGTCTCAAAAGAAAAAAATAGAAAGGGCTGGGCATGTGGCTCAGTGGTTAATCACTCCTTGGTCCAATCCCTGGTACCAAAATAAATAAATAAGTAAATAACAAATGAAAAACAAAAGGGGCTGGGGATGTAGTTCAGTTGTAGAGTACCACTGGGTCCAATCCCTACTACCATAAAAAAAATGAAAAAAAAAAATAAAGAAGTGATGTAAAAAGTGTTTTTTGGAAGCAAATGATCTGAGTTTGAATCCATTTGTAGGCTCTGTGACCTTAGGAGTGTTACTTGATGTCTCTGTGCCTCATTTTCCTTATCTGCAAAGTGGAGATAATGGTAGAAATGATTGCCTAAGGTGGTTGTGAAGATTAAATTATGTAACATATAATGTACCATAATGTATAGTACCTAATTCTTTTTTTTAATATTTATTTTTTAGTTGTAGGTGGACACAATATCTTTATTTTATTTTTATGTGGTGCTGAGGATCGAACCCAGTGCCTCCTGCGTGCTAGGCAAGCACGCTACCACTGCGCCACAACCCCAGCCCCTAGTACTTAATTCTTAAGCACCAAATAAGTTTAACTATTGCTTTGTGTATTAGTATTGTTTTAGGGATCTACTTGAGATTTGTTGTATTTCATTAATCTGAAGATTCATGATTTTTATTAATTCTGGACAGTTTTCCATCATTATCTTTTCAAAATGCTGCCTTTCCTTAATTCATTTGCTCTTCTCCCTTCTAGAATTCTGGCTGGACAGCCATTGTACCTTATCACTATATCTTCTATAACCTTTAGCAACTCAGTTTCCTGTTCTGCAAAACAAACAGCGCAGACCTCACAGGGTCGTCAATGGGATTCAACAAATTACATATGAAAAGCACTTAGAATAGCATCATGTGTGTGTCAGCTATTATTAACATGATGGTTACAGCTCCTTCTTCATTTTTAGCCCTAGGAGATTTCCCTTAATTTATTAAAGATATTTTATAATAATTTAGTCTACTCTATTAAATCAGAATTTATTCCAGACTCTTTTTCAGTTTTAAGAGGTGACAAAGACAGCTTCTTTTGCTTAGAACACTTTCCCTTTCACCTCATTTCATGACCATTTAAGAGTTTAATGTCTATATTAGATTGAATTATATTGAGCATGACAGAAAACCCCAAATAATCACGGCTTTAAAAAGTGGAGGGTAGGGACTGGGATTGTGGCTCAGTGGTGGAGCGCTTGCCTCGCAGGCATGGGGCCCTAGGTTCAATCCTCAGCACCACAGAAAAGGAAATGAAATAAAGATATCATGTCCATCTACAACTAAAAAAATATTTTTAAAAATTAAAAAAAAAAGTGGAGAGTATTTCTTTCGCACATAGATGAAGTCCAGAAGGGCGTGAATGCCTTCTCAGGACCTTCAGAGGTCCAGGCCTCCTTCAGTTCCTCACTCCCTGGCTTTTCCATCTTGTAATCCAGTCCCAGCCACCAGATCCACAATCTGTTCCACAGAGGAATGAGTTGGGAAGGTGTGTCTCTTCCCTTTAATACATTTCTCTAAAGCTGTACACATTATTTCCTATTGGCCAGAACTTGGTCACATGGCTATGCCTCATGGCACGGGCCACAGCAGAATTCATTCCTGACCACCAAAGCCAAGGAGATAACCCATATTGGGGAAAACCAGCATTTCTCCCTTGTTCCCTCTAGGACCATGTATCCTCCCTATCTTGTTCACCTCTAGGGTAAATGTCTTGTCCTCATTTGTCGTGGACTTTCCTGGTGTTAGCCCTGCAAGTCCCGACACCTCTCATCCACCCTTCCCATCAGTCCTGGGGAAACTGGACTATCAGTTACCCTATATCACTCTACTATGGCTCCTTGAAGAATAGATCTGTGTCTGATTCACTGTTACATCCTCGGTACCTAGCACAGTGCTCCACACATATTAGCGTGTTAGCTTTCCATCACTGTGACAAAATACCTGAGAAAATCAACTTTTAAGGAGGAAAGGCTTATTTTGGCTCACAGTTTCAGAGGTTTCAGTGCATAGACACTTGGTCCTGATGCTTTGGGCTTGTGGCAGCACAGTATACCATGAGGGGAGCAGGTGATGGAGGAGACTGCTCTCCTCCTGGTAGTTAAGTATTAAAGAGAGACAGAAGGATCCAGGCACACCTAATCCCAGCACTTTGGGAGGCTGGGACAGGAGAATCGCGAGTTCAAAGCCAGCCTCAGCAACGGCGAGGTGCTAAGCAACTCAGTGAGACCCTGTCTCTACATAAAACACAAAATAGGGCTGGGGATGTGGCTCAGTGGTCAAGTATCCCTGAGTTCAATCCCTGGTGCCAAAAAAAGAGAGAGAGAAAGAGGAAGAGGCGGGGGTCCTAATATCCTCTTCAAGGCCATGCTCCCAGTGAGCTAACTTCTTTCACTGGGGCCCACCTCCAATAGCACCTCAGGCTGAGGAGCTGGGCCTTTGAAAGACACTCCAGATCTAAACTAAGCAGTATGTACTCAATAAATAGGAAACACATACACAGTGCTTTTTATGTCCTAGGAACTAAGTGTTATCCTTACATTTTCTTTGAGTTGAGTTGTGTTTCCCTCAAATTCTCTGTTAATGTCCCATTACTTCAGAATGTGACCCTCTCTGGAAATGAGTGCTACAGATGTAATTAGATGAGATGAGGTCATACGGGTGTAGGCTAGGTCCTAATCCAATGTGACCGGTGTCTTATAAAAAGGAGGAATTTGAGCTGGGCACGGTAGCGCAAGCCTGTAATCCCCGCACTTAAGGAGGCTGAGACAGGAGAATCGTGAGTTCAAAGCCAGCCTCAGCAATGGTGAGGCACTAAGCAACTCAGTGAGACCCTGTCTCTACATAAAACACAAAATAGGGCTGGGGATGTGGCTCAGTGGTCAAGTGCCCCTGAGTTCAATCCCCAGTACCAAAAAAGAAAAGGAGGAATTTGGATACAGAGACACACACATAGGGAGACATCATGTGTAGTAGGAGTTCCGGTGCCACAAGCCAAGAAACTCCAAGAAGCCAGGAGAGGGCCTAAAACAGACCCTTCCCTAGAGCGTTTGGAGTGAGTGACACCCCAACGCATTTGAATCAGACTTCCAGCCCCCAAAACTGTGAGGCAATAAATTTCTGTTGTTTAAGCCATTCGGTTTGTGGTACTATGTTATGGCAGCTCCAGCATATTAATAGAATGTATTGATTCACGTTAATCTTCACATCTTCTTTGTGAGGTAGCTATTATTATTATCCCTATTTTACAGATTAGGATGCTGAGGTCCACAGCAGTTTTAAAAACTGGGAGAAGCTGGGCAAAATGGTGCACACCTGTCATTCCAGCAACTGGGGAGGCTGGCGAGGCAGAAGGATCGTGAGTTTGAGGCCAGCCTCAGCAATTTAAAAGACCTTGTCTCAAAATGCAAACTAAAAAGGGCTGGGCGTGGTGGCGCGCACACCTGAAATTCCAGCACTTTAGAGGCTGAGACAGGAGAATCGTGAGTTCAAAGGCAGCCTCAGCAACAGTGAGGTGCTAAGCAACTCAGTGAGACCCTGTCTACATAAAACACAAAATAGGGCTGGGGATGTGGCTCAGTGGTCGAGTATCCCTGAGTTTAATCCCCAGTACCAAAAAAAGAAAAGAAAAGAAAACTGAAAAGGGCTGGGGACATAGCGCAGTGGTAGAGCACCTCTGGGTTTAATCCCTGGTACTGCAAACAAACAAGAGAGTGCTAAGAAGAAATAAGAGGTACAGACAAACTGAAAAAGGAGAAGGGGAAAAGGAGAGGGGGCACTTTTGAAAAGTTAAAATGCGGATAGGAATAAAGAGAAAGAAAAAAGTGACAAAGAAGAAGGATTAAAATTTGACCAGGCTGGGTGTAGTAGTGCAATCTTATAATCCCAGTGGTTTGGGAGGCTGAGGTAGGGGGATTGCAAGTTCAAAGCCAGACTCAGCAATTTGGCGAGGCCCTAGGCAACTCAGCAAGACCTTGTCTCTAATAAAATACCAAAAGGAGCAGGCGCGGTGGCGCAAGCCTGTAATCCCAGCACTTAGGGAGGCTGAGACAGGAGAATCCTGAGTTCTAAGCCAGCCTCAGCAATGGCGAGGTGCTAAGCAACTCAGTGAGACGCTGTCTCTACATAAAACACAAAACAGGGCTGGGGATGTGGCTCAGTGGTCGAGTGCCCCTGAGTTCAATCTCCAGTACCAAAAAATAAATAAAAGAAAAAAAAAATACCAAAAGGGCTGGGGATGTGGCTCAGTGCCCCTGGGTTCAATTCCCAGTACCACACACACACTCACACACACACAAAACTGACCAGGCCAAAGAACATTAGAAGTTCTAAGTCACTACATATGAGCCACTAACATTTTTCTTTTTCAGCTGTGTCAAGAGTTTGAATTAAAATGTCCTTCTGTTAGAAAATGCTCCCCAGTTTTTGACACTTGTGGATATTTTATCGTATTTTGAAGCTGAAACTATAGCTCCTAAGAGTCCTGGTCTTGATTTTGCAATATAGACTTCAGTTTTATTTGAAGAGAGGGACTAATAATAATCACTTGTAACATGAATGTTACTTGGAGAGGTTTGGATTTTATGCTCATGTGATTTATAGATTTGCTTTTGATGGATGGAATAGCACTTACCTTTCAAAAATTTTATATATTGTGCTACCTACTTCTAGTCTCAAACACACTCAAACACATATACACACATATACAAGTGTGTGTATATATGTATGTGTACATATCTAAATTTCTAAATATATATATTTCTCTGAAGGTGTAGCTGAAGTGCAGTCGGGCAGTTTCTGGCAACAGTGAGGTTTCACATTCCACATTCCAGAATGCCGTATACACATTATATTAGAGAACTTTTGTTATGGTTTGGATCTGGAATGTTCCACAGTCTCATGTGCTCAGAGGTGGACTTCTAGGAAATAACGGATCACGAGGGTGCTGATCTCATCAGTGGATTAATCCATTGGTAGCTGAATGGACTACCTGGAGGTAGGATCTAGCTGGAGGAAGTGGATCACTGGGGTGTACCCTGGAAGGGTTTATTTTCTCCCAGCCGCCCCGCCCCTCAGCTATGGAAAGCTGACTAATACGCCTACATGTGATGCTACTACCTCTCCAATTGTAAGAAGATGTGGCTCTGGGAATGAAGGGGTGGTGGAAACAGTAGTGACTGTACTTAAAATTATTCTCAATGACCCGCTGGGGACATTTTGTATCCTGGACCCTATAAAAGGTCAGCAGTCCGGTTGATAACAGAGGCACACTTTCCCAGAGGACACAGCAAGGATCCAACTGAATTACAAACTGTGGTTGCCATCTGGGCACCTGAAGTCCTTATGGCCAGGAACTAGCAGGTGAGAAGAATGACCATCTTGGCAAGGATAATTAATCTGAGGAATAGTGAGCAGTAAGGCTGATTTTTTTTTAAAAAAAAAAATTATATTTTTTAGTTGTAGATGGACACAATACCTTTATTTTATTTACTTATTTTTATGTGATGCTGAGGACCGAACCCAGTGCCTCACATGTGCTAGGCGAGTGCTCTACCACTGAGACACGACCCCAGCTCCAGTGAGGCTGATTTTACACAATGGGACAGGGGACATAAGACTGGAACTCAAGATGGCCCACTTGGGTGTTTCTCGGTTCTCCCTTGATCAATCATAACTGTGAGCAGACAAGTGAAGCTACCCCAGCCTGAGAAGAGTATGATACACAGGAGTATGTATCACAAAAACCCAGTGGTGAGGGTTTGAGTCCTGCCATGGTAAGCCACAAAGACTAGCAGAAGCTGAAGGCAGAGGAATTTAGGCTGGATAGTGGATAAGGGGGACTGGAGAACTACCGGAGGCAGAGACCATCTGCTCGATGGAGGTTAACCTGAGATGCTGTCTGGACACACAAGGAGAAGTGGATTTGTTTGGTGAAGGAATACTTCTGCCCACTGTTACTACACACTGTTTCTGCCCACCGTTCATCAGATTAATTATCCCTATCAGAGATGTGCTACTCTCTTTCTTTACAAAGTCTTGCAGACTCATGACCAAGGCTTGCAGGTTGCAGTCTTTTCTTTGCTGTGTGTATGACCATACACAATTTCCCACTAGGCTTTCTATCTGCTGACTTTCTTTTCTTTTTTTTTTTGGTACTGGAGATTGAACTCAGGGGCACTCGACCACTGAGCCGCATCCCCAGCCCTATTTTGTGTTTTATGTAGAGACAGGGTCTCACTGAGTTGCTTAGCGCTTGCCATTGCTGAGGCTGGCTTTGAACTCACGATTCTCTTGTCTCTACCTCCCAAAGTGCTGGGATTACAGGCTTGCGCCACCGTGCCCAGCTTCTGCTGACTTTCTAACAATCAGCCTATTGGGAACAATTTATTAACTCTTTATGAAGCCATTTCTGGTTTTATTTCCATTACTTGCATGAGCACTGTCCCATGGAAATAACAGTGCAGAAGCTGGATGCAGTGGTGCATGCCTGTAATCTTAGCAACTCAGGAGGCTAAGGCAGGAGAATTGCAGGTTTAAGGCCAGCCTCAGCAACTTCGTGAGATCTTGTACGAAAATAAAAAATAAAAAAGGGCTGGGGATGCAGCTAAATGGTAGAGCATTCCTGTGTTCAGTTGCCCATATTGCAATAAATAAAATAAAAGGGCTGGGGATAAAACTCAGTGGTAGAGCATTTGCAAGGCCTGGGATTCAATACCCACTCCCCCCGCGCCACACACACACACACACACACACACACACACACACACAGAAATACAGTGCAAGCCACATGTGATTTTTAAAAAAAATTTTTTTGTTGTTATAGATGGACACAATACCTTTATTTTACTTTTTTATGTGGTGCTGAGGATCAAACCGAGGGCCTCACACATGCTAGGCCAGCACTCCACCACTGAGCCACAACCCCAGCCCCCGCCACATGTGATTTTTACAAACAGCCATATCTCAAATTCTCACCACAGCACATGCCTAGAGCTCTGTAACCTTGCAAATGGTCTTTGCTAATCTGCATAGTAACACTTCCAGGTTGCTATAAGCAGGTAATTTGTATGGAAGAGACCTAGCTGAGGTATGCTAGTTCCAGAACTCATTCCTGATTACAGTCTGATCATGTCTTTACTTGCATGTTATTGTTATGTAGGACTGATAGAAAGACTTTGGATTTAGCATCAGTTCTTTTAAAAAGGGCTCTCTTGAAGATAAATCTTGACTTCAGCTTTAAGTAAACTGAACTTATTTTAAGACAGGACCCTTGACGGGCAAGGGCAGGAAATAATAGCATGTGAAATTCCTTATATAAAGATGTCACGGGCTGGGTCTTAACTCACAAATATGGCATTGTGTGCTTTTGGTGTGCGCAGGCACTGGATATGATCACCAGAATGGGGGGAAAAAGTATTGATTTAAAAGACACCCTCACTCCCTAGGTACAAGTGCCTGCTTTAGCTTGCAATCAGCCTTAACAAATGACTGTAAGGTGGTGATTCAAGGGCCGATTTGCACTTACAGTGGAATTCTGGTCTCTATTCTGGAGCTTCCTGTTGGACTAGTGGAGGTCCATCAAGTCTGCAGAGTGGCCTGACAGCTCCCCTTCACTGCCTCCCTCCACGTTTTCTAGGGTGTCCCTCTCTGATAAACTTGTTTCTCTCCTAACTTTATTTCACAGATCAGTTCCTGGGGAATTCCAGAGCAGCACATGCATAACAACCCCAGAACCTCAGTGACACCAAACACTGAGCATTTCTTACTCTGTGTGAGTTCACAGGCCAGCTGGCAGCCCTTGGAATCTTAGCTGGGCACTCAGGTGTCTGTGGTCAGCCGTTCTGCTGATCTCGTCTGGCTTGTCTCATAGGTTTCGGGCTGGCTGGCCGCAGGCTGGACTAGATGGCCTCACCTGGGACAAATGGCGTTCCTTCACATAATGTCCCATTCTCTAGTAGGCTTACTTCAGCTTCCTCGCATGGTGGCGAAAGGTTTCCCAGTTTGCAAGCTGAAGCAAGCAAAGCCTCTTGAGGTCTAGACTTGGAAATCACACTGTCGTTTCTCCATATTCCACTGGACAAAATAAATCCAAGGGCTAGCTCAGCTTCATGGGGGTAGGAAACCATTTCCTTCCTTCCTTCCTTCCTTCCTTCCTTTTTGTTTGTTTCCAGTGCTGGGAATGGAATCCAGGGTCTCATGCATGTTAGGCAAAGGCTCTATCACAGAGCTACATTCTCAGTCTATACCTTTTTTTTTTGGTACCGGGGATTGAACTCAGGGGCACTTGACCACTGAGCCACATTCCCAGCCCTATTTTGTGTTTTACGTAGAGACAGGGTCTCACTGAGTTGCTTAGCGCCTCGCCATTGCTGAGGCTGGCTTTGAACTCCTGATTCTCCTGTCTCAGCCTCCCAAAGTGTTGGGATTACAGGCGTGCGCCACTGTGCCCAGGTTATACCATTATTTTTTTCTTTGTAAATATTTATTTATTTATTTTTGTGATACTGGGGATTGAACCCAGGACCTTGTGCATTATCTTTCAAATAAAAACTGTAAAACACCCAGAAAATTTGGAGACCAATATAATAACTACTCATGAATCCACCATCCTATTTTAATAAAATCTTAAAATTCTGTCATATTAAGAACTAAACCTTACCAGGTGTGGTGGCACACACTTATAATCCTCAGCTACCCAGAAGGTGGAGGCAGAAGGATTGAAATTTCAAGGTCTGGGCAACTTAGGAGACCCTGTCCCAAAATAAAAAATAAAAAGGGCTGGGGATGTAGCTCAGTGTATAAAAGGGCCTGGATTGAAACCTCCCCTCACCCAAATCACCAAAATGTTTAAGATACTGTACTTTTAAATCCACTGTACATCTCTTTTTTTTTTTTAATTTTTTTTTTTTAGTTGTTGATGAATCTTTATTTTATTCATTTATTATTTATATGTGGTGCTGAGGATCGAACCCAGTGCCTCACGCATGCTAGGCAAGCGCTCTACCACTGAGCTACAGCCCCAGCCCCTGTACATCTCTTTCTATCCTTACTTTATTTTCTTTGAGGTCTTTAGCTATAAAGTTTTAATTCCAGACAGTCACTTTTTATTTAGGTGAAAGGACTCAAGATTCATGCCTTCTGGTGATTCAGCAGGAAAAAATAAAGAAATTATGTTTTTTGAATCATTAAACAAATATTTATTGTGCTTCTACTTGCCAAACACTGTATCACGTACATATTTATGTAGCATATTCTTTTTTGTAGTGTAAATTTTTACACACCATTTTGCTTCAGGTTATATCTGTATATCTGAAGTGAAAAGCCAAGAATATTTTCCTTTATAATGAGGGCTCTTTTTTAATATCTCATATGTGTGTCTGTATATATTTTTTTCTTTTTTTCTCTTAATACCTTAAAGTTTTGCGGGTGAATCTTGTTCTACCCTTGTCTCTAACTTTTTGTTCCAAGTTTCTTATCATTTTCTTCCTATAGGTTTGGCTCTTGTGTCACTTGGGTGGGTAAGGACGTTTGGCGTGTTTATTTAGTTGCTAGTTAGCCACACCTTTGGTTTAATTTCCTGTGATTTAATTGTTATTGTTTGTAACTCCCACCTGGTTTTTCTATTTCAGTATGAAAACTTCAGAGTGCAATCCTTTCCCAGGGTTTATTTTCTGTGCTTTTATGGTAAGTTGATTATGCTTTTTTGGAGGGCAGGGGGTATACCGGGGATTGAACTCAGGGCACTCAACCACTGAGCCACTCCCCCAGCCCTATTTTGTATTTTATTTGGAGACAGGGTCTTACTGAATTGCTCAGAGCCTTGCCGTTGCTGAGGCTGGCTTTGAACTCATGATCCTCCTGTCTCAGCCTCCCAAGCTGCTGGGATTATAGTCATGTGCCACCGTACCTGGCTGATTAGGCTTTTTGTTTTAAACAGCTTTACTGAAATATAATTCACATACCATGAAATTCATTCTCTAGTGTATTTAGCTTAAAATAAAAGTTATCCCTTAGGATACAAAGTTGTGCAACAATCATCACTTCTGATTTTAGAATATTTTCATCACCCTAGAAAGAAAGCCTGTACCCATAGCCATCACCTTCCCACCTCCATTTATGGCAACCATTAATCATTTTCTGTCTCTATGAACTAGCCTAATCTGGACATTTAACAGAAACAGAATCATACATTGTAGGAATCCTTTGTCTCTGGTCTCTTTCACTTAGCACAATGTTTTGGGGTTCACCTATGTTGTGGCATGTATCAGTAGTTCATTTTTATGGCTGAATAATGCTCCATTCTATGGACATGCCACATTTTGTTTATCTATCTACTAATTGATGAATATTTGGTTGCATCTACTTTTTGGCTATTAGGAATAATGCCACTATGAACATTCATGTACAAGTTTTTTTTGTGCGTTTTTATTTCTCTTGGATAGATATGTAGAACTAGAATTGCTGCATTATACAGTAACTCTAATTTTTATTTTTTGAGGAACTGCTAAATTGTTCCAAATTGACAGTACCATTTTATAGTCCCCAGTCACAGTCATGCATGAGAGTTCCAGTTTCTCTACATCCTCATCATCACTTATTATAGTATTTTTTTAGCCATGCTACTATGTATGAAGTGGTATCTCTTGTGATTTTGATTTACATTTCCCTAATGATTAATGAAGTTGAACATCTTATGTTCTTATTAACCATTGGCATATATTTTCTCTGGAGAATAGCAATTTTTAAATTGGACTAATCGAGTTTTTAAAAAAATTATTGCTGGATGAATACAATGGCACACACCTTTAATCTCAGATCCTCAGGAGGTTGAGGCAGGAGGATTACAAGTTCAAGGCCAGCCTGGGGAACTTGGCAACACACCTCTCAAAATAAAAATGTTTAAAAAGGGTTGGGAGCGTACTTCAGTGGTAGAGTACTCCTGGTTTAAATCCCCAATGCTGTGCTGACCAGGAAAAAAAAAAAAAAAACCAGAAGAAGAAGAAGAGAAAAAAAAAGATAAGGGCAACCAAATTATTCCTCTATTTCTTTTCTTTTCTTTTTCTTCTTCTTTTTTTCTTTTTCTTTTTCTTTTAGTATTGGGGATTGAACTCAGGGGCACTTGACCACTGAGCTTTTATTTTTTTTTCCATCCCCAGTTCTTTTATTTTTATTTTGAGACAGGGTCTCACTAAGTTGCTGAGGCTGGACTTGAACTCATGATACTTCTTCTGCAGCCTCCTAAATTGCTGGGATTACACGTGTATGTCACTGTGCCCAGCGTTATTCCTCATTGTTGAAGGCCAAGTGACAGATGATGTTTTTACTTAAAGTGAACTCAAACACTTAAAACAACACTAACACCCAGAATCTTTTTTTCTTCTTCCTGGTTTAATTTCCAGTTATACAAGTGTCTACTTATTTAACTACTTATGCAGTGTTACAAAATTTTAACTTGTGGATTTGACCTCAATTCTTCAAAATCAATTGTGGTTCTTACCTGCTTAAAAATGGAAAGATTTGCTCAGGCAGCAGCAACCACTATTGAGAAGGCAAAGAACAGCGCTGGGGTATGGAAGGCAATTCTGTTTCCAGTGACCCTCTTTTCCTTTTCTTTTTCCTCTGTTACATGCTGAACATTTGGAGTTCTCACAGTCTCTCAAAAATAGAGCAGGAGGCTGAAGATAAAGACCCATTCATCCCACGCAGGAGTTTCCTAAGGTTTCATGTCCAGGCAATGCTCCTTCCTGCTGCTTAGGTATTTTTTTGTGAAGATTCCAGAATCTATCCCTCTATGTCAAAGTAGGTATGTGTGCCCATGGAACCTTAGATGTGGATTATATAGGTATACACGATAACTTTTGTTACACAATTCTTTCCAGCTTTGAAAACACATTCACAAGGAGGGAGAGAGCCCAGGGCTTCAAATGAGAGTTTCTGACTCATGACACTTGGCTAAGTGTTACTTCTCTACATATTTGGTATGGAGGCCTTTCTTCCTGCCATTACAGGGACTGTGGCCTTTTTGTAGCCCTAATCAACTGGAATATGGTGAGGCTTTATTATTATTAATTATTATCTTATTTTGGGGGAGGGGCTGGGGTTGTGGCTCAGTGGTAGAGCGCTTGCCTAGCATGTGTGAGGCACTGGGTTCGATCCTCAGCACAGCATATAAATAAATAAAGGCAACTGATAAATAAAAAAAATTTTTTTAAAAAGGTACTGTGTCCATTTACAACTAAAAACTAGCTAAATAACTAAAACCACAAAACTTATTTTTTGGGTGTGTGCTGGGCATTGAACCTACAGGCGCTCTACTGAGCTACATCGCCAGGCCCCTCTTTTCTTCTCTTTTTAACTTTCCTACTGGGTCTCACCGAATTGCCTAGTCTAGGCCTGGAATCTGCAATCCTCCTGCCTCAGCCTCTGGAGTCGCTGGGATTCCAGGCATACGCCACCGAGTCTAGCTTAGATTTGTCCTTTAGAGACCTTTTAGATTCAGTGCAAAATTGGGCTAGAGGTGTGGAGCTTCCCTGCCCCCACACCACACTGCCTCCCCCATCACCCATAGAATACTTTTGATACAACTGATGAGCTGGCACCTAAACACATCTGCCACACAAAGTAGTTCGGGGTAGTACTTGCTATGGGTTTGGACAAATGTACAATGACATGCATCATACAGAGTAGTTTCATTGCCCTAAAAATCCTCTGTATCCCAGCAAGGCAGATCTTCAAGTGTGAGAAGAGGAAAAGTGTGCATCGCAGAGGCCTGGCTCAGCTCCTAGACAAGTCTGTCCCGAAGTTCAGCAGCTCCCAGCTGTCCTATCTCTCCAAGTCCGGCTCTGGGATAGGTTCTTCCTCCTTTTGTTTAAGTGTCAAGCAAATGGGTTTCCTGTTGACACCGGAATATTGTGGAAGGGCAGGAAGAAGCCAGGCCTCCTCCTCTTCCCCATGCCCGGCCCGGTTTAAGTATTCTGCACGGGTTTGTTTGGGTCGAGGGGGCGTTTGCGGCGTGTGTGGCGGGAGGGCGGCCCTTGGGGCCAGTAACCCCTCCCCAAGGAGGCGAGGCCCGGCGCGCGCCCGCCCGAGCCCCGGCAGGAGCCCCGCGGGGCGGGGCAGGGAAGAGGAAGGGGGAAGAGAGCCGGAGAGGAGGAGGCCGCCGGTGCGCGGCGAGGAGGCGGGGAACTCGGCTCGGCCCGGCCCGCGCCGGGCAGCTCCCCCGCCGGCTGCAGGTGGAGTTCGCGGAGGTGGCGGTTCCCGCAGCCGCCGCCGCCACCTCCTCTCCGGGGGCCGCTTTCCCCGCTTGGAGGGCGCCGGCCAGGGGCACCCGGTGCCCACAGACCGGAGCGCCGGGGCCGCAGCTCGACTGCCGTTCCCCGGCTGCGCCTCCGCGCCTCGCCCATGGCTGAGGGCCGGCGGCGGGAGGACGAGGAGGAAGAGCTGCGTGAGCGTCGCGAGGTCGGGGGCCCGCGCCGCGCCCGGGGCCGTGCGCTCTCTGGCCACCCGGCCGCAGGTGAGAGACGCGGGGCGCGGGGCTGGGCGGCGAGGACCAGGCGCTCCAGGGCCGCTCGGGTCCTGTCTCGGACGGCTGCGCTGCCCTCACTCGCCTGGGTGGGACCCGCACCTTTGAACTCGGACGCCAGACGGACAGCGAGTGGCCTGTCCATCCTCATCCTCATTTGGGGGGCTGAGCCGGGGCACATTGAAACCGGTCTCTACCTGCTAGTGCTCTTGGAGCCGAAGCTCCAAAATTTCCATGCCAACTAAGTCCACGAGCTGCTGGCTTGTTGTGTGGCCCGGGTGGTTACTTATCTCTGGGTGAGTCAGAGGCCAGTGGAGGACTCAATGGGTCTGGCCCTCTGGGTGGACCACGACCCCTCCTGGGGGCTTCGCCGGCGCCACCTCCACCAGGTCAAACCACGTGCTCGGACTGAGTCAGGTCTCGATTCAGCGCCCCTTGAACTTCGGACCTCTGGTCCCCACCCTCCCCCACCGCGCGAGTGTAGATACACACCCCCTCCCTCTTCCCGGGGCGGCTGTTCAATCGAACTTAATGAAGAGGAAATTCTTTGGTCTTTGGTTCCAACTGGGTAACCAGTTATCTGAGAACTAGAAAGGAGAGCAAACTTGGGGGGCGGGGGGGTGGCTACAAAAGGAGGGAGGAGAAGGGAGAGAGAAAGAGTCAGGTGAGAAGGATCTCTTAGGAACCTCTTTGGAAAGTGGAGTCGGAGGCATGCTCCAAGCACAGAGAAGCGTTTCAAGGTGGCTCCCATAACTGGGAGAGAAAGTGGGCAACTTAAAGAAGACATTGGGTCTGTGGAAAAAACCGAGGTTAGGAAATGGGATGAAAAGAAAGAACTTGAAGAGAACATGAAGAAATGGTCCATTTGATGCCCTGGGGAGAATCTTGGAAACTTTAAAATAATTCATCTTGGGACTTTTCATCTTGGGACTTTTCATCCAAATAAATTGAACATGGATTTTCTGAAAATGATCGATAGTTTTGTTCAGTGTAAACCCAGACCTGGTGAAATAAGTACGAGTAATTGCTGGATATGAGTAAATGTTTCTTTAAGGATCCCACGAAACCACCACAAAGATGCGCCTCCATTGAATTACAGATTTAATCAGTGTAGGCTTATCTTGGATTCCCATTACCTTCAGCAGAAGCTTTGTTCTTTTCAGGAACTGTAAGGTGGAGGAGAGCAGTCCTGGAGTTCAAACTAGAGACATCCAGATATGTGTTTATCATTTAGTTGCAATGTGTGTATTTATTCCAAGGTTGGTGGAAATGGCCTTTTGGTAACTTTTTATCAGTTCCATAATTTCCCCAAGGCTGGCGAGGGCTTTTTCTGGGTTCCTTGATCATATTTTGCCAAGACAGGAGGTTATATACTTTTTGCGCCTCGAAAATTGGTGTTTGCCATTTTCTAACCACTTCTGTGCCCTTTATTCCTGGAGGGCTGAGAGGACAGCAATATTCTGGAGTGCATAGAGGGTCAAATTTGTTTTGGATTTTACTTCGTTGGGGATAAATTATTTAATAGTTTACATCTCTTTACAAGCGGTACTTCTCTGTCCTTCATTAGTTAACATGCTTTTCCCAACACTGTTGCATTCCTTACCAAGCTTGGGCATATGTGAGCTATGCCTGTGCTAGATATTTCTCTCTTCCAAGTAAAAGTTTAAACTGATCCAGAGGCTTAATGTCTTTCCTCTGCTTCTTTCACTTTTCCTCCTCTCAACACTCATTTCATTCCACCTTCCATAATCCTTTATTTTTTGTGGTATGGAGAATAAAACTCAGGAGCACATGACTACTGAGCCACACCCCCAGCCCTATTTACTTGTTTTATTTTTTAGTTATTTTTTTATATTTATTTTTTAGTTGTAGGCAGACAATATCTTTATTTTATTTGTATGTGGTGCTGAGGATCGAACCCAGTGCCTCACGCATGCTAGGCGAGCACGCTACCACTGCGCCACAACCCCAACCCCTACTTGTTTTATTTTTGAGATGGACTGGCTAAGTTGCTGAGGCTGTCCTTGAACTCCTGATCCTCCTGCCTCAGCTTCTAGAGTCGCTGAGTTTCTAGGGCTGTAACACTGTGCCTGGCCTCCCATTGCTTTATTTTATTTTATTATTTTTTTGGTACCAGGGATTGAACCCAAGGGTGCTTAATCACTGAGCCAGATCCCCAGCCCTTTTTAGTATTTTATTTAGAGACAGAGTCTTGCTGAATTGCTTAGGACTTCACTACGTTGCTGAGACTGATTTTGAACTCCTGATCCTCCTGCCTCAGCCTCCTGAGCCCCTGGGATTATAGATGTGCCCCACGGCACCTGACTTTCCCATTGCTTTATAAGCTAAAGATTTTCTTTGATCCTTGTATAACTTGATGCCATAGACCTGGGGTATGTGAACTTGAGGGAGCCTGTGAATTCATCTTCAGCCTGCTAAATTATGTGTGGTTGCATAAATGCATCTGTTTATTTTTGCAAAATACAGAAGAGCGTATAAGCTGGTAAATTATAAAGTAAAAACTCTTGTAACTTTTGCTGTGGTAAGATTTAGAATATTATCAGTTCCTTGGAAGCAGACTCCCATCCATCTCAGTCTCCTCCCTCTCCTACAGAGTAATTACTTTTTTCTGTTTTTTTTCTTCCCCCTCATGCTGGGCTGGGCATGGAACCCAGGGCCTTGTGGATGCTAGGCAAGCCCTCTGGTACTGGGTTACATTCCCAGCCTTATTTTATTTTATTATTGTGTCTGGCATTTCCTTTATATGGTTTTGCTTTATACATATACACCCTAATTAATATTAGTTTTATTTATTTTACAATTCGGCATAAGGTGAATCATCCTGTATGGATTCTTTAGTACCATGTTTTTTCTTTTTTCTTTCTTTTTTTTTTGAGTTGACCATCATTTTTATTACCCAACAGAAGATAAGATAGGTAATGATTTGAAATTACAAAATGTCTGGAATAAGTTCTGATTCCACAGCTAAGAGCCCCACATGTCTGATCACAGTACAGTCTTTGTAGGGATCCTTCGGAAATAAAGTGTTTTTTTTTTTTTTTGGTACTAGAGAATGAACTCAGGGGTACTCGACCACTGAGCCACATCCCCAGCCCTATTTTGTGTTTTATGTAGAGACAGGGTCTCACTGAGTTGCATAGTGCCTACTGTTGCAAAGACTGGTTTTGAACTCACGATTCTCCTGTCTCAGTCTCCCAAAGTGCTGGGATTACAGGCATGCGCCACCATGCCTGGCTAATAAAGTGTTTCTTAAATGCTATTAAGAGAATTAGATTTGGGTAGTCATGATTTTACAAATCTAGGATGATAATTGTGATCATTGATTTGGTGTTTACCCTTATCTTAAGATGTATTTGTTTTATTTTCCTGGCTTTATTTTTATTTGTTTTTTGTTTTTGGATGTCGGGGATGCTCTGTCCCAGGGTCTTGTTCATGCTGAGCGTGCACCCTACCTGCGCCATATCCCCAGCCCTGTTTTCCCAGCATTTAAAGTAATAAAATATCCCAGTTGAAATTTTGCAGAATTGCAGGAGCTGCCAGATGTTGAAGGTCAGTTCAGTGAAGGCTAATTCTGTAGTAATTCATCATTCGTGAAATTACTGTATGAGCAGAAAGGTAAGTGAGGAGCAGAGAGAATAGCATTGCTGGAGTTTCATACACTGTTGCGAAGCTGCTATCCTGAATCTGGTATCATGGGAAATACTGTTAATGGAGGGGTATACTGAATTCTTGGTGTTATCTTTTAATCCATTGAGCGTCAATCACAAATAAGGCAGAGAGGATGTAGGTATACTAATCCAGTGGTTCTCAAACTTGCTGCCTGTACCAGAATTGCCTGACCGGGTTTTATGAACCCCTCATCCCTAGAGTCTCTGACTCAGTTGGTTTGAGGTAGGGCCTGGAATTTTCATTTTTTACATGTTCTCAGGTGATGTTGATGCTGCTGATTCAGAAGGGCAATGCTCTTTGTAAACCCCTTATAAATTAAGAGAGAAATCACATTTCAGCATTGAATCTTAAATTTGAAAAAACAGTTCCTCCAGATAATATGCCCTTTTGAACAGATCAGTTGAAAAACAATGAGATAAGAACAGAGATCACCACAGATTAGCACATAGGGCTTAGTTTCCATTGTGGGTTTTCTCAGCTTAAAGGATTTTATGATTGATTTATGTGGGCTGGCCTTTGTAATCAACTTTTTCTTGATTTTCTTCTTTGTGTTATTGATTGAATGTTCTTTATCTCCATCTGCACAACTAAGTTAGGTGTTAGCACTACTGTATTAGTGCTTGTTTATATTATCCAAGGGAAAGAAGTGGAGGGTAGGTGCAGACGCAAGTTTGGGCAGTCAACATTTTCCACTTTTCTGGGGATTGTCCTAGCTTTTGAAACTGAAGTTTCTGGCCAGACATGGTGAAACACACCTGTAATCCCAGCTACTTGGGAGGCTGGGGAAGAGGTTCACAACTTCCAGACCAGCCTAGGCCGCTCTGCCAGACCCTATTTCAAAATAAAAAAAATTTTCCAAAGGGCTGGGGAGGTAGCTCAGTGAGCAGTTGCCTAGCGCTGGGTTCCATCCTCAGTGCCACACACAGAAGAACATGGTAGACGATGAAGCCTCTAGAATCTGGAATAGGTTCTCCCCAAGAATCTCAAGAGGCAAGAGATTCTCAGAGAACTTCAGAGAATGTAGAATCCCCAGAAGACACACAATCCTCCCAACACTTGACTGCAGCCGAATGAGATGCATTTTGGAGTTCTAACTTCCAGAACTGTACAGTAATTGACATGGGGTGCTGATCAGTGGCAGAACAGGTATTTGGCATGCAGGAGGCCCCAGCACTGAAAAAACAAACAAACTAACAAAAAAACACCCTTTCCCAGGAAATTCCTCAGTCTGAGACAGATCAGTGTTTCTAGTCACCCTAGCCACACAGCTTGCTGGTGACCTTGGTGGGGAAGAAGGAAGAGAAGGGAGGATGAAGTCTACTGATAAGGTTGTTTATACTTATATCACTGGTTCAGACATAGTGTCATTTTTTTTGTTTACATTGTATGATTTATATTGTTAAGTGTAGCTGTAGTTTTTCTGTTTTGTTTTTATTTTTAGTTGTAGATGGACATGATACCTTGATTTTTACGTGGTGCTAAGGATTGAACCCAATGCCTCACATGTGCTAGGCAAGCGCTCTACCACTGAGCCACAAACCCAGCCCTGTTTTGTTTTTTGTTTTTTTTTATTATATAAATATACCATGCTTTGTGTAATTTATTTTGAGGTACTGGGCATTGAACCCAGGGGCACTCTACTACCGAGCTATATCCCTATCCCTTTTTATTTTTTGAGACAGTACCTTGCTAAATTGCTGAGGCTGGCCTTGAACTTTTGATCCTCCTGTCTCACCCTCCTGTCTCAGAGATTATAGGCATATACCACCATGCCTGGCTGTTATTTATTTATGTATTTTTTATTGATTTGTTGGAGTTCTTTATTTACTGAGGAATCTCAACTTTTGTTGGTTGTATGTATCACAGATATCTTGTACACTGTGTCTTATTTTTTCATTGGCTTTTAAGATTTCTTTTGATATGAAATTTCCTCTTTTTAATGTAGATGAAGTTATGACTTTTTTTCTTTATAATTTGTGATCTCCCCACCTCCCCTTTCCAGTTAAGAGTGGTATTCCTACTACTGCAAGGTCATGAAAATATTCTCCTATACCTCCTTTGTTGTTGCCTAAAAGCTTTGTAACTTGCCATGGGGCTAAATAACAATAGCTTTCCTCAGACTCTGAAACAGGTTTGAGAACCTTTTACTTAAAACATTTTATATTTTCTTCAGTGGGCAGGTACACACAATTCTGGGTCTTTCCCCCAAACATCTGGAAGAATGGTACGCATATAATGAGGGGGAGTTGGGGATTAAACCCAGGGGCACTTGGTCACTGAGCCACATCCTCAGCCCTATTTTGTATTTTATTTAGAGACAGGGTCTTACTGAGTTGCTTAGCGCCTTAGCCTCCCCAGCCACTGGGATTACAGGCATGCACCACTGCACCCAGCTAGGTTTGGTTTTGTTTTTTCCCAGAGCTAGGTGTCTTGGCCTCTT
>PVHX01024769.1:0-23472 GCA_004024805.1 Geosciurus inauris | reverse complement strand
CTTGATTCTGCTGCCATTTTAGAGACCAATTACTTTGTTCTTTCCATTCAATGCCAAACTTGTGAAAAAAAATTATCTCAACACCTTCATTTCTGAGCAGCTCTTTGCTCCTTAATTTCTTATCCTTTGCATTCAACAATCACCAAAGCACTGCAATTATTGTCTGTGACCTGCTTTTTACCACTGTCTTTATTCTTGTACTCTGTAGTTTTACCTGATACTAATCATCCTTCCTTCCTCTTTGCTTCCTTGTTTGTTTTGGTCACTATCCAACTCTGGTTTTCTTCTTATTTTTCTAAGCAGTTATCATTTCTCTCCTCATTGATTCTTTTTCTCACCCTTGCAACTGGGTATTACCTAAATTTCTGTCTTTGGTTCTGTTCATTTTTGTCTCTAGCATTTTCTCCCTGAGAAATGAGAAAATATGATAGAAAGCCAGACTGTAAAATTCAAATGCTTATGAGGACTAGACACATAACATAAATAAGTAAAGACAATGGATGGGTGGACATAAGGTACAATTAAGGCATAGTGCATATGGAGTGTAAAGTACAGACTCGGCTCATGATTCTAAGAAGAGAACTGCTATTCAGCCCCAGTCAATTAATTCTGTGCATTTAAGTAGGAAAAATGCTGCCAGCTCCTCCTATTTTTTTATCAGAAATGTGAAGTCTGGATTTTTCTGTTAGCCTCCAAAATTTGTTTTTCACTGAATCAATTTTTCAAAGTAGTATAGGCTATATCAGTTGGGACAGGCAAGGTTATGATCCTAAAAGATTACAACAAAGTTTGTCGCTTATCCACATTACAGTCCCATCACAAGTCAGATGTGTCTCTGTTCTACATCATGTTCAGTCTGGGACTCAGGGTGAAAAAGCTACTTCCATCTAGAATCTTAATGAACTCATGACACAAAGAAATGAAAGTCTGGTGGATTGTGTACTTAAACTGTACACTTAAATTACATTTTAAAATTTCTCTCAGAAATACTGCATATTACTTCTTCTCACATTTCATTAGTCAAAGTAAGTCATGTGGTCAAAGCTCAGATAAATTAAAAGGAGGAATATGATCTTCTCCCAGAGAGAAGTAGCTAGTATTTGTGAACAGTAATACAAACATACTGGCCAAACTATCAGTAGTTCATTAACAGTTCATAACTTCTACTATTCAAGAAAGAGCAAGGGACTAAGACCCAGGGAGATCTGATTTGTCATTACTGTTCAGGAAATATGTGGTGCTCTGGGCAATTGCCTTGCTTCCTAAAAGTGGTTTTGCCTGTAAAATGAAGAATTCAAAGTGGATGATTTACAAGTTCCCTTTATAGACAAACTATGCTGAGTATGTGAAGAGTTCTAAGAAAAGTCTGTTGACACTGAACTTCAGAATTACTCTAACCCCCATCCCAGTGCTAGATTTTCTAAATATTACTGTACATTTATAATTAGATATCTGGCCATTAGCATGCAATAACTAATCTAAACTACTCTTCTCTCCTACACTGATTTTCTTATTTATAAATGGTTTTATTTTCAAACAAATACAGCCAATATCTTTGGAGTCATGTTTACCTCTTTTTCTCTGTGCAGTCCCCCATCTTCAGGTAGTTATCAATCTCTAGCAATACTGTCTTCCTGATTATTTCTTGCATCCATCCTCACCTTTATAGCCCAATGGTCATCAGAGTTATCCATGCTTCTTATCTATTCATGCTTGAATGGCTAACCTGACTTTATAGTTATGATGTTACCACCTAATAACCCCCATCTACTTAAACCCATGACTTGATTCATGCTCAAAAGCCTTCAGTGATTTTCCCTTATCTTCAGAGTAAAGTCTGAACATCTTTTGCCTGCTTGATTTTATAAACTTAATTCTCTTTATTTGCCTGGGCCTCAATGTACTAATTAGAGAAATGGAGGCCCATTAACAATTGCTTATCCTATGCACTTTATAGGCTAATGAGCATCATATGATAAAATAGTGAAATATAAAGAATGAAAGATGAACTATGGTTAAAGCAACCCAGAGCTTCTGTTGCTACAAGTGCAAATAAATTAGTTTATATATTCAAAATAATGTTGTGGAAATGATATTTATTAATGAGGAAACATCTCTTTATTTGTAGACTCATTGGAATAAATAACTTCTCTCAAAGGTCTCTCAACTTTGAGATTTTATTGTTACCTTGTAACTATTGCCTACTTAGAAAGTTAGAATAAAAGTAATTAACTTTTGGAAACAAAAGCATTGTGTAGCAATTAATACCAAGGGTTCTGGAGTCAGCAAACATTGGTCTAAATCTTGACTCTCCCACCTATTAGCTATACACCTTGATTAACTTATAAGTATCATTATCATTTAAAATGTTTTGTTCATAAAAAATGTAAAATGGATGGAAACTAAAAGCCCATATATATTACACAATTGTTAAAAAAGATAGATTCAAATGTGTAAACATGGATAAATTTTCAAGGCATAGTGTTATATGAGAGATACTAAAATACTCACAGACTTATATAACACTCATAGTGTTATAAAGCAGATACTAAAATACTCACAGACTTCTATTTTGTACATATTTTAATTTATAAATAAGCAGGGGAAATCTAGGATACACAACAAATAGCTAACAGTGACTATCTGTGGAGTTTAGATAAGTTGGGTGGGCCTATAAATGAAGGAACAGGGATTTTCACTTCTTATACTTGGCTATACCAATCAATTTTTTATAAGTTCATATTATTTTATATTGAACATTTTCAAAGGGGAAAAAACTCTCCCATCTAAAAGATATTTTGTTCTAAACTGAAGCCAAGGTCTTACTATTTCACAATAAACTATATTCTAAAGCATCACCAGAGCTTTGCAGGAGTAGTCCTCCAACAGGCCTATAGTCTTGTCTCACTAAATGATGTTTCCAGGAAAGTGACCTTCCCTTCACCTAGTATTCTCATAAATACTTAGGAATGTGAAGGAGTTGTGACCATTTATTTGCTCTTGGTGAGTAATTAGATTTGTAGCTAGAGTCTTTGGAACAGTTAGGAAGGAATAAGAGAGTATTAAAAGAAAACAAAAAATAATGACTAAATGCTATCTACTGCTATATGTAACTATCTGTCTAGTGTCTGGATCTTTTGTCATGAAAGGAACTTCATTTCGACCTGTTTCTATTGATCTCTTTCTGGCAATTACATCACAAAACAGAATATTTTTGACAAATACACAGAAATATAAATAGCCAACATTAACATGAGCAAGCACCATTTTAATCCCTTTACATAGATTATCTTAGTGAATCCTCTCAACAACCACATACAGAAGATAATGTCATCATTTTAACTTGGTAATTGAAGAAATAAGGCTTATAAGAATTTACCGCATTGGTAAGTAGTGGAGTGAACTGCCCTGTAACAGGGAACATTGTCCAAAGGAATTGAAATCAAAATTACATTAGGTTTAGGGTAGAGAGGTCTGGATTATGGGACTCACTCTCCAGGATAAGCAAGACACTGCACTGGGGCTGGTGTGGCAAATTATGAAGTCTGGGGTGACACTGAGCATCTGTAGTGGAGGTGAAAAAATGTGGTAGCAATGAAAATGATAAAATCATATTCCAATAATATTAGCTAGTATATGCTGGGTGTTTGTTGACTACTAAGTACATCATATGCATTATCTCATTAAATTCTACAAATATATTCAGGTGAGGAAACTGTTCAAAAAGCTAGTATGTTTCATCTGCATAAGCAAGTGGTAAAGCCAGGATTCAAACTCTAAATTCACCCAATTCCAAGGACCCTTTCCATTCTTTGTGGATATTTTGCCTCTCATAGTTATCATGGTTACCTAATAGCCAGCATCTTAAGAGTATCTGGACTATCTCTCCTTTCATTGCACAGGACACATCTGACCATTAGTTGATAAGGATGTTAATGTTCCATTTCTCAGAACCATACTACTTTTATTTTTTCAACAGAACCTGCTCTGTTTTTCAGTCAAATACCTAATTATCAATGGTGTGGGTGCTTGAGACAAAATGGGGGCAAATGCCTCAGGATAGATTCTAGCAAGATACAAAGAATTACCAAATCCAAATACCATTTACCACAGTTTATCTGTATGTGAGCAAGCAGTAAAATTAAAAGGGAATGAATTAAGTTCTGAACCTGGGTTTGACCCAAAGTGATCCTTTCAGTTATAAAACTATAAGCCTCTGCAAGTAAGCCAGTTAGAGGCAACCATGCCAAGATGCTGCTCATCAACTTATTGAGATCCACAGCTTCATGTCCTCCTCACTAGCCCATTTCCAAAAATTCCCAAATGGCCCTTCCAACTGGATAAATGTATTTTAAAGTCATAAATAATCCAGCAAAAAGATTATCTGTAGGAAGTACATTGCCAGCTGAATTTAAGTGATGTGCTTACAAAAGGCAAATAATTTGAGGACTCAAATGTTCCTAATCAAGATGGCCTTTTCCTAAAAATTCCACTGCAATGAGTCCTTCAGAATGCCCAGGAGTTATTCAGCTGTTGTTTTCCTACCAATTTCTTTCCAGTTCTCTATACCCTCAGAGATACTGTCCTTGGGAAGCTACCCCCACCATCAACAACAGCAGCTGCCAAAACCCCAATAAACTGCTTGTTTTAGTGCACTGACCAGAGAGGAATATTTTCGAGAGCACTGTAAAACCAGCCCCATGACAAGTGTTATACCACAAAATAAGGGGAGGCCATTCCATGCCTTTTTCAGAATTGTTTTTATTCCAGCTTTCTCAACCAGATAATCTGATTCATTAATTCTAGATTTAAACTGTCGTTTAAAAACTGACAGGTTTGCTGGCCAATGTATGGGGCAAAGAGAACCTGCTGTTCCTAGGAAAGAAAATAGTTTGTCCCATTGACCTCCAGCAGAAATGTAGTGGCATAAGACCCAGTGCCAGCCAGTACAGAAGCCATCTCCTACTGAAAGGTAGAAATTATGTTGAAACTGTTTCCAAATGCAATTGCATCAGGGTAAAGTCTGGTGTATGAACTCCGCTCCAAGTAGCTTTGATGTAACAAAGAACTCCTGCCTCAGAAAAATAAGACACATCCAAATATTTGTGATCACCTTAATGTTTAAAAGATAATTCCTATCCAGAATGTCTTTTCTCTTGCCCATCTAAACCCTCCCATTTCACCAGGCCCAGCTGCAGCCTCCAGGGCTGCAGAATATAAAGCAGTAGTTCTCAAACCTGGTGATACATTAGAATCACCTGAGGAGCTTATAAATGCTGCCAAAGCTCAATCCCCAACCTAGACCAACTGAATAAGAATCTCCAGAGAATTGGGCCTGGCCATCACAATTTCTTAAAAAACACCCTGCTGATTTTCATTTGTTGCCTGGGCTGAGAATGAGTAGGATGGCTATTAAGAATACAAGTCTCTAAGTTCAAACAGATTCAAACTAGAGTCCCCGTCTCAACACTCAATAGATATGTGAACTTGAGCAAATTACTAACTTCTTAGATTCTCAGTTTCTTCATCTGGAAAATGAGTGCAATAATAGCATTTACCACACAGGGTTATTTTGAGGGTTGAAGGAATTAACTCATTCAAATGCCTAGAACATAGTAGATACATAGTAAAGTTTAGCTATTTTTATTTATTATGAGCAGTAGTTACAGGAAATTTGTGATGACCACTCCCAGTGTAAGAGTGCACATTTTTCAGTGCTATAAAGAACTTTAAAGATAATTTGATTCCATGAAAAGAGATTTAATGGCAATTATTTCAGAAAAAAAAAAAAAAAAAAAAAAACACTTACCAAGCCAAGCAGAGTTTTACAGACTAGGGGTATAGCTCAGTAGTAAAGCACTTGTATAGCATGTGCAAGGCCCTGGATTCCATACCCAGCCCAGTAATAATAATACCTATTAATATTAATAATATTTATTATCATCATTATTATTCACACTACAAGTCCAGTGCTTTCCTATACACTAATTTTATTTCATTTAAGTAAATGTATTGAACACTATGTGTCCTGTTCCTAAGTTAGATTCTTGGGACAAAAATATGAATTAATATTAGCTTGCCTCTACCACTGATAATCTTTTGGGACGTCCAATGCATAAAAAAATGATTAAAACAATGTACTTTTGTGTGCTTTTGTAGGCACTTCGTGAGTTTCAAATTGTATGGGCTCATGAAACATAATGATCAAATCTGAGTGGGTTAATGAAGATTTCATTACATAGGCAATGACTCAACTATTTCAAAAGGTAAATGGGAACTTTACAGGTAGGGAGAGATGTCAAATGGACATTTCAGGCAAAGAGAACAATGGGAGAAAAGGTGCTATGTATAATCAGCATTCTTCTCAACTCTTCTTGCAACTCCTAGAACACCTGTCTGTAACATTCATTTGCCAAATAATGTTTCTTCTCATGACACCTCTTCTATTATTGCAGTGAACTATTTATCTTCTGTGTTACCTGATTTTTCATGTCTTGTCACCATACTAGAATTTAAGCTTGAAGGAATAACAACCAGTTTAATAGATCACTATGTCTCTCATAGTGCTTTGCACATGGTCTTAGAGTGTCTTCTTACTACATACTTACTGACTTTAGGATGCAAAGGGACCAGAGCTAAATATTGTGAAACATACCTTAAATTCACCACTCAACACCAGAGTCTCCTATGAAGTTTGTTCACTATTCCTAAGTATTTTCATCATGGCCATCAAAATGAGTCTTCTGGCTCCTACTGTTTGCCCACTACAATGAAGAATACTGTGGCATACCAAGTCCATCAGATGACCCACATTTTAACATCATTTTACATATTTCCAATACTCTGTTCTGTTTTTACTGACCAGATCAACATGGAATTCAAAGTTAGGTTTAGATAGTCATTGTTGAAAACTGTGGATTACAACAAAGCTGAACTGATCAGTCTAGATCTCCAAAGTTTTCAAACAAGTATCATGCACTCTGATGAAATCAGAAAAAAATATAAACAATGGCACTACTCTCTTACAACATTGTAAGAGTGTTGGTAGTCCCTAGCAACGTTATACTCTATGTGCACAAATCTTTTACCTCATGGTCATCGTTTGCATGGCAGAGTTCAGCCCAACCCAGGTAGAAATAAGAGAAATCAAACAAATGAGTAGAAATACTTAGAGATGGATATTCTAGAGGATAGTGATATAAAGTCAAACTTTTCTCAGTTACTGTAATAGGAAATGAATAAATAATACTATAGATAATCAAAATACAAGAGATAAGGGGAGTAAGTTAACTTATGCTAGAACAACAAGATGGAATATCATTCAGCCATTAGAAATTAGAATCATGAGCACTATGGATTAACATGGAAATATTGATGTGTTAATTGAGAAAACAAATCAAACTATGCGCATACACCAACTGAAATGATTTAAAATTGTATGGGCCTCTACTGCAATGAAAATAATTATGTTAGGTAAGTAGATGATAGTCATATAAAAATTTTTAATTATATAAACAAGTATTTTTAAAAACAGATAAAATGCAAATCAGTTCTATCCAGCTTTACAATGCATGAAATGACAATTTTTCTGAGGAATTGGATTGAGTTTTCTAATGCTGCTTTCCTTAGGCTGATGCTATGGAGTTTGTATTTGTTGAGCCCTTAGTAAGGGATAGTAAGAAGGGTAGGTATGAGTACAAAGTAATCAGTTGGGCTCTGGGTTTCAAGAGGAAGGTATTTTGAGATTAAATATTCATTGTAAAATCCATTGGGAAAAAAATTGTAGACCATTTTAAGTGGTTACAGAGTTACATTTTTAAAATGGTCTACATGAGAGTGGGTAGAAATAAAAACGGAAATGTGGAATGGAAACTACAAAGAAAGGGTCGGATAACTGTATTTTGAGTACCAATTACGTGAAACTACAGTCAGCTATTCCGAGAAATAAAAACATAAGAGAATTGTTCCTTTTCACTTTGAATCAACCCCAAACTGCTACCAAATCATATACTCTTACTATAAGCAAACTGTGCTAAATAATAAATGCAAACTTAAACAGGCACTTCTAGACTAGAAAAATATATGTAATTCTATGCCTATTTACAAATATTTATGGCATCTATCAAGTTCCAGCAAGATAAATACCATCTTCCCTCTTCCTATTACATAAACAAAAAAAAACACCTCAACTGAATGCTCAAGTTGAAAGAAAACGGACTAGTAAGAGGGCATGGAACATTTATCTGAATAATGGATATAATTTAATGATACCAACCACAGTCCTCTTAATGACAATTTGCATTTGCTCAGCATCTTATTCAGCAATATTTTCACACAGTGTAAGTAGCGATCAGAGCCTAAATCCCTGAAGATAATTACTCTATCAAAATGACTCTAAATTTCACTCTTGCTACCAATTTTTTCCTATTTCAGGGTCTGTTTGCTGGTCATTCTAGAATTACTTGACTGAATAATGCAATCAGAATAAAGCAACAGTGCATTTTCCTGCACTAGGCACCCAAGTTCCACAGGAAGTCAGGCTCTGCTATCCCAATGAATCCCCATAGTCCTTTTGGAAGGATATATATATATCATTCGTGTTAGTTGTTCTCCTGAAACCCTCAGTCACCTAAGAACAGATAAGATGGCCAATAATTTATCTGGACATTTTTGGACAATGGCTCTTTTTGCCTTTCTTCCTTCCAAATGATGTCCTCACACTGGTCCTTGGTTTCTCATATTACTCCTAATATAACAGCCCTCTAGATCATGTCCTCCTTAAGCAACTCCTATGCTCTAGAACTTCCTCTGTCTCCTCTGCTCATGAAAACTGATCTGATTGAGATCCCTCCTTCAGGGGTCTGCTTTTTTCTAGGGGATAGTGAGCTCATACATTATTCAGAAAAATTAGTGCTTCCCAAGTTGTTAAACCATCAAGATCTTTTTTAAATGTCAAAAAGTTAATATTTTAATATCTGTTGATGAAAATGGAAATATGACTTAATGGCAGAAAGTTATTACAAATTCAGCAGTATCTGTCAGTGAATTTACATTTAACTAGTCAGATCAATGCCTATATGGGTTGAAAACAAATGGTACACATACACACACATTTACACACTACTTCTTAATGATTCTATCTTCAGATATGTTGGACACACAGGGTGATGGATTCCTTGCAACAACTTTTTGGTGTACCATGGGTGTGAAGACTAAAGTTCAGCAGCTGTTAATATGAAGAAGCTACTATTTAACTTATTTTTTTGGTAATAATTGGCATGTTAGGCTATGAAGTATATATGAATAATTTTATTTATAGGCACATGAGGTTGATATTATCATCCCTTATTTTATAGGTAGGAAAGAGCTCAGACAAGTTGCCTGACTTGATCACAGTTACACGGCTAGTTATTTTGCAAGATTGAGATTTAAACTCAGGTCTGTCTTATTACAGAGTGCATGTACTCAATCCCAAGCCATACTGCCTAACTTTTTTTTTTTTTTTTGGTACCATGGATTGAACCCAGGATGCTTAACCACTGATCTACATGCCCACTCTTTTATTTATTTATTTATTTTGAGACAGGTTCTTGCTAAGTTGCTTAGGGCCTCGCTAAAATGCTGATAAGGCTAGCCTCAATCTTGAGATCCTCCTGCCTTAGCCTCCTGAGCTGCTGGGATTGCAGATGTGCACCACCACGTCTGCATACTGCCTATCTTTAACTATTTTTGCAGTAAATATGCTTCAACTTACTGTTTCTTAAATCATGTTAAATAGAACATAAAGCCTTTAAAGAATGGTGTGAATAGGGGAGGATATACACTATTAAGGGGATTAATTGGAAGTAAATTCTTGAAATCACACCAATAATGCCAATCTACTAGTGCTCAAGAAAATACAATGAAATTAGTTTTATAAAACCACTTAGAGATGCCTATGTTTAGATAATGTTTTAAATGGGTCAAAATGTAAATATTTAGTTTTGTTTTAATAAACAGTGAATCGCAATGTAGCTCAAGAGAAAATAAGCTTATAAAGAAGAGTTGGTTAAATGAGTGATAGCAGTAGGTAAGTGGTTCTCAAAGTGTGTTCTCTGAACCTGGGAATTTGTCAAATATACTAATTCTCAGATCCTCTTCATCACAAGCTAAGACCTCCTAAATGAAAAGCTGTAGTGATAGTGTCCTAGAACCCCAGCAGTCCACATTTTTGCAAATACTCTAGTTAATTTTGATGCACACTTAGACAATTTGGAAAACCATCAAACTTAATAATGATTGAGCAGAGCAGCACAGCTGGAAGGTAGCTGTGAAATGTTTTTAAATTTGTTTTAGTTGCCAATGGAGTTCACTTTATTTATTTATATGTGGTGCTCAGAATCGAACCCAGTGCCTCACACATGCTAGGCAAGTGCTCTACCACTGAGCCACCACCCCAGCCCAGCTGTGAGCTTTCTAACAACAAAGGCAAGATTTTGCTTGGGGGGAGATTATTCCAAGTGCAGCAAGTCTGACATAATATCAGATTAATAGCGTATGACCTAGAGTCTCACAAACCTGGGTTTGGGACATATTTTACTGGTTGTATAATTTTATACAAGTAAACTCTCATGAAGCTCAGTATGCTCATCTGTTAGAATAGCACATCCACAGCATTGGTGTGAGGTTTAAATGAATTATCCCATGTAATGCCTTTAGATCATGCCTGACATATGACTAATGTGTAATAATGGCAAACTATAATTAGATGGATGTCATCTTTCTTCAGTTGGACCAGTTTGGTCTAGAGACATATAGAGGCATTTCCATTTTTCCACAAAAGGGGACTTTTAGATCTCTCTCCAGAGGAATGACAAAGGAATAGATAGGGTTCTAATGAGACTAAAGAGACACACAAACAATTAAAGTTACCCATTTCAAGGACACTGTATTTTAAGCCCCCAAGCAGTGGTCTTAAAGAAATGGCCTCTAGCAACAGCAGTGATAAATAAAAAGCGAGAAGTGCACTTGAAACTTAGTAAGTGAGCAAAAATATGTTGCAAATCTAAATATTAGTATATGCTTGTGACCCTTAGTGCACTAAACTATTCTGACTAGCTGTTCTCTAAGTCAGTGACACCTATAACATTGCATATACTGACTCTAGTGCTGCAGATGGAGCCCCCATCCATCTCTGTTAACCAAGACTTCTGAAAGCCTTAGCATTTTGGGGGGTGTCAGGGATGGAACTCAGGGGTACTTGACCACTGAGCCACACCCCCAGTCCTATTTTGTGTTTTATGTAGAGACAGGGTCTCACTGAGTTGCTTAGCACCTCGCTTTTGCTGAGGCTGGTTTTGAACTTGTGATCCTCCTGCCTCAGCCTCCCAAGCCACTGCAATTATAGGGGTACACCACCACACCTGGGTAAGCCTTAGCATCTTAACAGATATATTATTCAGACAGAGAATTTTAAGATTTTTAAAATGCCATTTTCTACTTAGAAAACTGGGTCTGACTTTAAATGTTTTAAATCTAAATCATAGACTCTGGGGTTAAACAGATCTGAATACATGTCCCAAATCTGCCTCTTATTAGTTCTGTTACATTGGGTGATTTATGTAACCTCTAGCCTTCTGTTCCCTGGGCTTTAAAATGAGGAGTCATTTAGTCTATCTTATAGGCTTGGAATTAACAAAAACACTTACCATGGTGGTTCACAGTAAGCATGCAATAAGTGTTAACTATTTTCATTGTTTGGCTAGCTCATAATGGAGAAGTTTGAAATTATGCTAGTATTTTAGTAACTTATTAAGACAGAAAACTTACTGACCTGATTGGATCTTTGTCTTATTGCAAAATTTTAAATTTTGGAGAAAGCTAGCCAGCAATACTAACTCTTAAAAACTTAAAGCTTTGCTATCTGTTGTAACCACCTGAATCATGGGTATATTAGAAAATGAATCTGCCTCTTAAAGAACTTCCATTGAACAAGACAAATGCTGATTAGTATTACATGAAGAGGAGGCTTCCAAGAGGAAATACATTTACAAAATCTTGGGATAAACAAAATTAAATAGGCTCCTTTACATTAAATTGCTCGAAGCTTTCACTATCCTACAATGCATGGCAAATTTCCAAAAGGGAAACGTAATATGAGGGATTTCCTGATTTATTTTTCTGTTTCTGAAAACAAACAAAAAACTACCTGTGGATTAGTATTGCACAGAACACATTTTGGAAAATACTGCTCTTGCCATCCCAACCCTTCCCTCAGTAGCACAGCAAAGAATCAAAGGAGGCAAAGCTCTCACAAGTCAAATATTCCACTTTTGTTACATAAGTTAAATTGCCTTATACCAAATCACAAAGAAGTACAAACTACTCTGGAAGTACTGTCTTTCTGTTGTAGCAAACACTACTTAGGGGGCTGATGAAATCATTATAACTTAGGTAGTCAGATTTACTAAATGATATTTGGCCATTATAGAGAGATAAGGGATTTTAAGTATCTGTGGGAGAGAGAAGAAATGAAAAGAATTGTGCTCTTCTCAAAAGCTTTTGCATTCCTAGCCTTATCCTAAACATTGCTCTCTTTTGTCAAGATTTTTCCCCCTGCTGTCATCTTCTACATCCTAATGCAAATCTAGGCCTCAGGAAGAAGTCATCACTACTGGGTTCTGAAGTACTCTTCTCACTGGAAGCAAGCATGAGAGTACCTTCCTTCTTATCTCTGCACAGTGTGTAGTACATCAGGGCTCTAGTAGCTCTTTTTAAATCTTGGACCAACCCATGAATGTTTCTGTTCCCTTCAGCTGCTCAAGACACTCCAAAAAGATCCAATGTTTCTCTAATTTCCTTCCCCTGTTTTGTATTATAACCTACTTATTATTCCTCATAACATCTCTCCTTTCTCCAGAAAAGATGGCAGAGCTTATTCATAAAGAGCTCCAAAAATAATATGCTCACAATACCTTTAGTTTGAATATCAGTTTTGTTTGCATCTTTTAAAGGGTTTTAGACCACTCATTGATTCACTGCATTCTTTTTTATTTTTAGTTATCAATGGACCTTTATTTTATTTATTTATATGTAGTGCTGAGAATTGAACCCAGGGCCTCACGCATGCTAGGCAAGTACTCTACCACTGAGCCACAAACCCAGCCCCTCAATGCATTCTTATAATGCTCCTGTGCAATAGCCTGGGCCAGATACTGTACCCTTCATTTCATAAACAGGTAAAATAAAAAATGAAAAAGTAAGTTTCTCTGGGTTACTCAGCCAGCTAATGTCAGGGATAAAATTAGAACCCTTGTCTCCTAAATTCCAGTCTAATATTCTCCTTGCAAATGTCACAAAAACCAACCTTGTTCTAGTGAAAGTGAGATTCATAGCTAAGGTCAGCTGCACACAGAGAAAAGTAGGATTTCAGTCTAATGCCTTCCCTGGAATGGTTCTCATGAAAGGGAGACTTCTTCATTGTCTTTTGTTAGGAATATCTGCCTGGATTTTGAACCCATTCTAGGAACTTCAGGTTGTCATCTGTTTTAATAAATTTCCCCCATTTAAGTCAGTGAAGATCCTGAAGATGACATCCTACTCCAGTTAGGAATGACAAGTTTAACAAATTCCTCACAAACAGGAGCAATTTGTTTATACAAATTCTTCATACAGACTAAGTCCCAGCAGCAAGAGCAGAAGTAGGTCTGAGTTCCTAATGTAATTTTAGAGCAGACAAACTTATACATACCCCATCACCTAATGGTTCACAAGGAGGGAATTTACACTCCTGGAGAAATCCAAACAACAGAACAGTTCCTCAAGGTGGGGCCCTAAAAGGCCACAATAGCTCTCTTTTCTAATAACCCAAGCCATCACTTTTTATTGCTAAGATTTTTACATTGTGAAAGAAAAAAAAGACACAATAATAGCCTCAAATTTTGAAGAATTGAGATTTACAGGCTAAGACAATGCAGCTGTGAACTCAAAAAAAAGTGGAAAAGTAGAGAGGTCCTGCTTCAAAGATTTTTTTCCTTCATAAAAACAAATTATTTCTTCTTAGCAATGAGGTTGCTGAAATGGGCTCTTTCCTCAGAGTTGCCTTGCTCCTAAATCTAGTTCTGAGATCAAAACAATCCAATTTTTATCCAATGACATCAACTCAGAATCTGTGGCATGCAGCCCTGATGTAACTAGTCAGAGAAGGCACAAGGTACTAAGAGGCATATTTTCCTGTACTTACCATGTGCTATACCATGAAACTGAAACATTAGACTGCAAAGATGGGAATTTCACACCCAATCCCTTTTCACAAACTTATCTTATGCTTTCCTATGAAGCAGGATCATTTGCAAATACTAGTGTGAATAATAAAGGCCTTATTTTTATCAAGTCCCTGAATTATTCTACATCTGGCAGTATCTGGAGTCCCACAAATAAATGCCCCCCTAGCAGAGCCAGAAAGGCCTGCAGTAGATATCTTATATACAAAATAATCCAAATAGAGAAAAGAAGGAAGGGAACATTGCTACAGAAAATCTACCCTTTAACTCAAGTTAAAAAAATCTCACTTCACTCCATTGCCTGTTTTGAGCTTAAAGAGAAAAAAAAATGCATTAATACTTATCACTGGGGAAATCTTTAGCACTGTAACACCTTATGGAAATACTATGTACAAATAGACACATTTATGAAAACATAAATTTTTGATATCAAGGACAGTATAAATCCCTCTACATACATCAAAACATGCCTTGTCTTTTTAAAAAGCTCTACTCCAAGTAAGCTTGCCTATTTCCATAATATCATGTACCAAAATCTCTAGACCCAAGGTGTAAACATCCAAATATTTATCATATTATAAACCCCATCACCCATATTTCTCCCTGAGGAGTCCCTGATAGGTAGGAAATCAACAAAATGAGTTAGCAGTAAAGATAGGAGCACTGCTTATCTAATTAAGCACAGAACTTGTTGAAAAGAGGCGTGAATGGAAAGGGGAGAGGGGGATGGGAACGGGAAACATAGCAGAAATGCAGGAGCTCTGGATGCAGCAGGGGGGAGGTGGGAGGAAAGAAAGGGAAATGGGTATAGTAATGATGGTTGTTTGAGAGGGTTATTGCTGCCCCTGGTACATGTATGAAGACACAAATAATGTGACTCTGATTTGCAACCAGAGAAATGGAAAAACTGAGCTCTGTTTATGTACTATGACTTGAAACGCATTTAAATAAAATAATTAAATTTAAAAAAGAGAATCTGAAGTCTATTCTCAATAGCTAGTATCTTGTTATCACAAGTTAACTTAGCAATCCTTCCCTCTTTGAACTCCAGCACCATTTCTACATGTGTGAACATGTGTCAAAATTCCAACATTACTGTATTAGAATGTGTTATTCTCTGAAGTTGTCAGAAACTTTCATGATATCTACTATATGTAATTGCCAACTCCTGGAAAGCATCATCTATGCTACTTGAGAAGATGACAGGAAACATCTGGTAATATCATATTCCTCTGCTAATACTTGTTGAGCTTAGAAAGAAGTCAATACACTCATCCTTGGTAGGACTTCCTGAAACACAGTTGCCCCTGGCATACATGTAATTTAGTCAATGGCAGATGGCCCATCCAGGATTTTACAAAGAGTCCCTGAGATAGGTTCCTGCATGGAAATTGAGTTGCAGCTCCAAGGCAAATTCTCATGCTGTTGATTAGTGCAACCAGAGGGTGTCTAAAAACACTAACGTAGGAAATAACAGATTTTTCTCAGCATTACAGAAGCACTATTAACCACTCAGGTGCTCGGGGTAAGTCACTGGCCCTCTGTTTCCTCATCTGTATAATGGTGGTGCTGGAGGAAGATGATTAACACATGCTGTTTTGAAAATCCAAATATAGGATATTACATTCCCTCTACTCCAATTCAATAGACAGTCACTGATCTAATATGTACTGTTACTAAGAGACTCTGGTTAGAAAAATTATAATTTATACCATCCAGCTGTGAAACCTGCCCAAATAGCAGTTATAGAATATAAACAGCAACTAATTAGCTTCTATGAGTTAAGTCTTACAAATATAAACCAATTATCATGACAAAATACATCATCAACAAATATTGATTATCTACATTGAGTTATCTACAAAGAGGCACACAATTTCTGCCTGTAACTCACTTTCAGAATGCTCATTTATTCAACAATTATTTTCTAAGCACATATTGTATTCCAGGTCTTGTGCTTCCCACTGATGATATAATGGTAAAGACTGACATGCACCTTGTCCCTGTCCCCATGAACTTAGAATCTAGGGGCAATCAGATTCTCAGCCTTTCAGAGAAAACATGTCATTTAGTTGACTCCCAACTTCAACTATGAACAATAAAAAGCAAAGCTAAATGTGAAGCTAGGCACAGTAGCACATGCCTGTAATCCCAGCACTTTGGGAGGCTGAGACAGGAGAGTTCAAAGCCAGCCTCAGCAATGGCAAGGCCCTAAGCAACTCAGTGAGACCCTGTCTCTACATAAAACACAAAATAGGGCTGGGGATGTGGCTCAGTGGTCGAGTACCTCTGAGTTAAATCCCCGGTACCAAAAAAAAAAAAAAATTAAATGTGAAAAAAAGAGAAGCCCACCACCTGAAACATTTAAGAAGCCCACATGTGGCCTTAACAGCTGGAACAACAGAACTACTCAGTGATCACTCCCATTGTAGCCTTGGTTCCCCAGATGGAAAATGTGAAGTATGATAGACAATCTCCAATCACCCTGGATAAACAAGTGAGGTCTCAATAATCCCATTAGTGAATGGGGCAATGAGATTTCAGATTTTGACCAAGATAAATGATACAAGATTGATTTAGTGACAATTATTTTATGGTCTTGCCTCTCTTGGGTATTTATTAAAGCCAATTCTCCACCAAAGAATGGAAATCAATAACGTGAAGAGAGAGCCCACAGAATGGGAGAACATCTTTACTACATGCACACCAGAGCACTAATTTCCAGAATATATAAAGAAATCAAAAAACTTACCATCAAAAAAAACAAATAATCCAATCAATAAATGGGCTAAGGAACTGAACAGACATTTCTCAGAAGTAGATATACAATCAATCAACAAAAATATGAAAAAAAATGTTCAACTTCTCTAGTAATTAGAGAAATACAAATCAAAACTACTCTAAAATTTCATCTCACACCAGTCATAATGGCAATTATCAAGAATACAAGCAATAATAAATGTTGGCAAGGATGTGGAGAAAAAGATACACTCATACATTTCTGGTGGCACTGCAAATTGCTACATCCAATCTGAAAAGCAGTATGGAGATTCCTTAGAAAACTTGGAATGGAACCACCATTTGACCCAGCTATCCCAGTCCTTGTTCTATACCAAAAGGACTTAAAATCAGCATACTATAGTGACACAGCCATATCAATGTTCATAACAGCTCAATTCACAATAGCTAAACTGTGGAACCAAACTAGATGCCCTTCAACAGATTAATGGATTAAGAAACTGTGGTACATACACACAATGGAATATTACTCAGCATTAAAAGAGAATAAAATTATGGCATTTGCAGGTAAATGGATGGAGTTGGAGAATATCATGCTAAGTGAAGTAAGCCAATCCCAAAAACCCAAATGCCAAATGTTCTCTCTGATAAGTGGACACTGATCCATAATGAAGTGGGGAGAATGGAGGAACTTTGGGAAAAGGGGAGGGAGGGGACAGGAGGGAGTATTGGGGCAGGAAAGATGGTGGAATGAGATGGACATCATTACACTAGGCACATGTATGACTGCACATATGGTGCAACTCTACATTGTGCACAACCAGAGAAATGAAAATTTCTGCTCCATTTGTGTACAATGAATTGAAATGCATTCTCCTGTCATGTATAACTAACTAGAAAAAAAATATAAATAAAAAATAAAGTAATGAATTGGAAAAAGTCTGTATATTTTTTTCAAATTACAATCTCAGGTACATTTCATTGGAAATGTTAAGTATATTTATTGATTTTCTATTCTCCTTTCCCTAAAAAGTCTGTTTTTGAATAGGAATTAGTTTTGTATTTTCCATGTTGATTTTTAAAGGAAATATAATTATTATTTTTTAAAATAATATACATGAAATCTGAAATTCTGAAAGAAAATTATTCCATTTTACTAGTAAGGGTATTGAGAGAACTTAAATGATATATTATAGAGCCTGGTAAATATCCTGGGAATGAAAGAGGGCATTCTGTATCATGCTAAGCAAAGTAAGCCAATCCCAAAAAACCAAATGCCAAATGTTCTCTCTGATAAGTAGATGTTGATCCATAGTGGAGAAGAGGACATGAGAAGAATGGAGGAACTTTGGTCAAAGGGGAGGGAAGGAGAGGGGCATGGGGACAGTAAAGATGGAGGAATGAGATGGACATCATAGCCCTAGCTTCATGTATGACTGCATATATGGTGTGATTCTACACCACGTACAACCAGAGAAATGAAAAATTGTGCTCCATCTGTGTACAATAAATTAAAATGCATTCTGCTATCATGTATACCTAAGTAGAATAAATTTTCAAAAAAAAAGAGGGCATTCTGTTTTGGTAGCAAAACATTTTAACAACTGTACACTAGAACAATGGGGGCAAAAGGATGGAAATCAATTTTAAAAGCCCTTAATAGTTTAAAATATGCCTCAAGAATTTTCTCTTTGCTGGAGTTGGGAGGTATCCTTTAAATAAACTAAAACAAAATGAAGATTAAGCAATCTGATTACTATGACCAGGTCCCAAATCACCAATTTCATTCTAATCACTCCAGGACTATTCTCTTAAACTCCACAACTATCATCCACTCTTTGTTTTTATAGCTACACTTTCATTTCTACTTCCATGATCCACTTTCTTTTCATCTTTGCTTTTCCTCACCTACCACACCACTAAAAATAGCTTTGAAAATGCTCTGCAAGCCATAAAATATTCAAGTATTTTAGTAGTACGTTCTGATTTTTGACAAAAAAATGTGCCAGTCTATGCTGGAGACATTGAAAATAAGGTCCTCATATCCCCTTGCACAAACGGCTACCTTTCCCACCTATGGACCCACTTGCTCCTCTTTATCTCTTGTATCCTGTTGTCACCTTCTATGAGCTAGGGGAGAGGAAGAGAGGATGCCTCTGGCCCTTGATGCTCAACATACTTTACACTGAACAAATCTAAGATTTGTTTTCATTCTATTTTGCAAAGATTCCTAGTAAATAAGGATCATCAAACTAGCAATCAATGGTCTTATTTCCCATTTCCAGATGTTACAGATCTGGAGCCAAAGACTTCCTCTGATCTCAAACTCCTCCTTTGCAGAGTTGGTATCTAATGTCCATTCTAATTATGGTGTTCTATAACTCTGATATTTTATCTAAACCCATTTTACTATGCATACTAGAAATAATTTCAGAAGAGTATTTCCCAGATTTCTTTTATAAAACCTTGTTCCAGGGGCTGCAGTGTGGCTCAGTGGTAGAGCGCTTGCCTAGCATGTGTGAGGCACTGGGTCCGATTCTCAGCACCACATATAAATAAATAAAATAAAGGTCCATTGACAACTAAAAAATATTTTAAAAAAAACACCTTGTTCCACTGGATATTAATAGTCATGACATGGAAACAAGAGCTGTAGTAAGCTGAGCATAGTGGCTCTGGAACCAAACTGTTTTGACTGAAATGTCAGCTTGGTCCCAATATCAGCTGTGTGATCTTCAATAGATTAGCTTATCTCTCAGTGCCTTGGTTTTCTCTTCTGGATAAAAAAATGGGGATGATAATAACCCTCACAGTGATGTTATGAAGAGTAAATACATCAATGTAATATGAGGACTTGAAACAGTGCCTTATACACAAAAGGAGAATTCAATAAAGTGAAATTACTAATATTTCTAGCATCCTCTTTAATATTATTCAATGTATTTGAGAAATTTAGGGAAAGCATAAAATTCACAAGTTTCTGTATTGTAGGAATTCTTAGTCTTTAGAGAGGACCATGGCTTCCCTAGACAGGGCTGCATTTCCTAAACTTATTTGACCTCAGAATCATTCTTCCCATGCCCCTACTCCCATCTTTAGTATATTAAGAGACTTACATTGAATATAACAGACTTTGGGAAAACCTAATATAGGTAAAAGTTTAAGAGGTATGGTCTTTAATCTGTTCTTGCTACTAATCAGCTATGTGATTTTGGGAGGAGGGGAAATCAATTAATATCTCTGTGTCCCAGTCACTCTTGTAAAAATGAGAGACTTGAGTAATCATACTGAAGGTCCTTTGTTATACTAAAAATTCGAAGATATGCTCTCATCTAGGACCATAAGGGCTTGCCTAATTTTTCCCATTTGATAGACTACATGAAGTGATGCACCTTTTTATCATCCACATGACAATTTCTAGTAACACTAGATCAGTAACAGGTTAATCAGTCTTGAAAGGGCATGGAAAATTAAAAATGAAAGAGGTCCAGGAGGAAATTTCAAAGTTTGAGCATTTAGAAACTGCTTAAAAGTAGAAATAGGGCTCTTACAAATCAAAAGTCTTTTAGATTAGATTTAGTACCTCTGCCCTCCTTTAGAGGGAAGGAAACTGAGTCTCAGAAAGGAGAAGGGACTGACCTAAGATCACACAAAGTCATTCACATGTTCTGATTCTTCATAAAAAGTGTTAGACTATAATGAAAGATCTTCAATTCTCTATCCAGCACTGTATTTATGAGCATTTATACACCTACTCCAGTTTAACACTGGAAAATTGCAGGAGCACCTCATTTGATGAAGATCATTATTATTCCTGGTATTCTAGTCTGAGTGAGGAAAAAAAAAGTGAGAAGTAATCAGAAACAGAGAGGGGGCACTTCTTTCCAGATGTATATGTGCAAGGTACATAAGTGCATCAATATCTGTCTCTATTTCTCCTCTCTTTGTTGGTTCATATTCAGCTCACAAAACCCAGCACTGCAGAGGAAGTTCTGTTCTGTTTATTTTGTGATGAACAAAATACAAGGACATCATTGCCTAGAGTTCCTAAATTTGAAGACTCACAGCTGCTTGGGACTCACTTAGCTCTTTGTCTATCCACTAGGATCTTGATTTTTTCCTTTGCTGTTGTTTCTCCCTGGGCCCAGGTGAGATAGAGACAGAAACAGAGAGAAGCTATTTCTCTTTCCTATGGTAAGCAAGGCCTGATCAACATTCTAGTTCAACCTCATGACTGTTCTTGTACACTTTCTAAACTTCAGTGTCCCCAACTATAAAACAATAATATTAGTAGCACCCACCTCATAGGGTTGCTGTGCAGATTAGATGAGTTAATGCATACAATGTACTTAGAGCAGTGCCTGGCATGTGGCCATTATGCAATAAATAGTGACCACTGGCTTCCTTTTGCACTTTCATGCACTGGTGCTGGAGTGGAAATTAGTACTGCCTTGTGAAGGGCCATTTTTACATAAGAATCACAAGCTCCTAAAATGTGAATTACACTTCCAGAAATTTCTTCTGGTGAAAATAAACCACAGAGCAAAGATTACAAAGAGAAGGAAATACACCAAAATGTTAACAAATGCTATCTCTGATGTGAGAAGGAAAAGAATTATAATAGGTAATTTTTACAGTTTCTTTATACATTTTTGTACTGTTTGACATTCTTGGAATGAGTACATGTTACTTTTATAACAAAATAATAAAGTAGTTTTCCTTGTGAAAAAATTAATTTATCAATCCATTTCTCAACTGATATCTGTTCCAGTAATTTTCTTGTAACCATTCACCATTCTGAGAGCAAACAGCTAAATTCACTCCATAAGGCTGGCTCCTACTTACTGTGCCAAAATTCTTGTAATGATTCTGGTCACCCTTTATGCTTCTTGGTCTTTCTTTAAAAAGGAGAGTGAGGGCATGGAGAATAAAAAGACACCAAGTTGAAAAATCACTACATTGAGCCACACAGCACAGACGAAAGCATTCCAGACAAATGGCCATGCAGATGAATACTCCATCATGAATAGAGACTCACTCCCAGCATCCATCCTTTTTGTCCCCTCACCCAATCTGCTCCTTAGGTAAGTTAATATCCCAGTGTCAGCATTAACTCTCCCAGCTTTGGCCAGGTTGTCACAACCATGGAATTATTTAAACATGGGGATTTTTTGTATTTATTATTGAATTACAGTTTGATAAGAGAGACCACCACATGCATATAGCACCATAAAAATTCTGCAAAGTGCCAGCTTCCCCAGCCAGTTGTGTCCTTCAGACAGCAGTGACAAATGGAGCAGTCTGTAGAGAGCTCCTCCTGGTGACATGAGTTACCTCGCCAACTAGGGCTCATTACAAAACACGAACCATTGCAGTGGGCTGGAACAGAAGGCAATTTTCAATTCATTTATAGCTCATGCCACTCACTTGTTTAACCTCAGCTCTTAAGGGGATGGCTTTGCAAACATAAGACCCCTTTGCCATATAAATTAGTGAATTAAAGATAAGCTTACAGCCAAAACATTTTAGATATCTCAGCTCTGTTTATTGTCAATTGAAACTAGAAGTAGTAACTTTCTGATCTGGAATTTACATGCAGGTTTTGAAAATTAGATTACCAGAGTCATATGCCAAAGTCACATTGCAATTCACAAGGCATATTTATCCCTTGTAGTCACCAGTTAGATATTTAGCAAATAACAGAAGAATGAAGCTCTACTGGCTGCATTTCCTCACATTTCATTCCAGAAACCAACATTCTAGCTATCAATTGGTGTTCCTCTTTCAAGTACTTTCTACAGTTGTCAAAGTAACAAATGTATAATATAAGTTAGAAACTAACATTGTCCCATGGACAGAAGGTGGCAATTTGTAAACACAGTAAATAGAGTCAGGTTTATTTTTCTAACTTTAAATAATTTTCACTTGCTACAGAGAGATTGGGAAGGAAATCTAAAGAAGAGCTGGGAAGGGAGTCAGTTTTTATTGAGCCACCCACTATGTGCTTGTGTGCATTTACATACATCATCTAATTTAATACCAATAATAGTGCAAAGAGACTATTATTATACAGAGAAGGGGATTGAAAGCAGAAGAGTCATCTACTTTGTCTATTGAAGTACAACCCTATCAAGCATCAGAAACCAAACATAAACTTGTCTAACATTCAAAGATCTTCCAACATTATTATTATTATGATGATATAATGAAAATAACTGGCCCATCCAAAAGTGTTTTCCATTGCTTAAGAAAAGGCTATTAAGTTGGGGATTTCAGCTGCCTACAGAAAGATCAGAAGCTAAGTGAAAACTCTTGGTAATCTTTACCTCAAAACCTCTATTTACCCAAAACCACTGGGTTGTGGCACAGAGGTAGAGCGCTCACCTCGAGTGGGTGAGGCACAGGGTTCAATCCTAAGCACCACCTAAAAAATAACTAAATAAAAATAAAGTTATTTTTTAAACCCCCCCCC
>PVHX01024768.1:0-23472 GCA_004024805.1 Geosciurus inauris | reverse complement strand
GTACATCATCTTCTGAGAGGTTTCTATTCAGCTCCTTAGCCCATTTATCGATTGGATTATTTGTTTTTTTGGTGTTAAGTTTTTTGAGCTCTTTATATATCCTGGAGATCAGTGCTCTGTCTGATGTGCTTGTGGCAAAAATTTGCTCCCAGAATGTGGGCTCTCTGTTCACTTCATTGATAGTTTCTCTTGCTGAGAACTAAACTCTATACTCTATTCAGATTGCCCATATATCACCTAATGTCTTTTTTCTATTCCAGGATTCTATCCAAGATACCACACTATGCTTTGCAGTGATTTCTCCTTTGGCTGAATAGTTTCTCAGCCTAACCTTGTTTCTAAAGACCTTGAAAATTTTGAAGACTACTAATCAGGTGTAATGTAAGATGCACCTCTATTGGAATTTATCTGAGTTTTCCTGATGATTAGACTGTGATTATGACTTCTGAGAAAGAATATCTCAGAAGTAAAGTGCCATTTTCAGCACATAATATCAACATTACTTCTCACTGAGTTTAAACTAGACCACCTACTTGAGGTAGTTTTGTCATTTTTCTTCACTGTAAGTTAATATTTCTCTACCTTTAATTAATATGTACTCTGGAAGAATGTTATTATTTGCAGGACATACTGAAGGATTGGAGAGTTATACTTTACCATTTTGAGAGCAGAATATTCACATAAATCCTACTACTACTAGTACTACTAGTACTACTACTACTACTACTACTACTAGTGCTGCTACTAGTACTTCTTTTTCTTCTTCTTCTCTTCATTATTGATAATAATAATAATAATAATAATAATAATTATTATTATTATTATTATTATTTGTAGTGCTAGGGATTGAACTCAGGGCCTTGTGCATGGGAGGAAAGCACTTTACCACTGAACTGTACCTTCAACCTCATATAAATTATTTAAAATTATTATGCAGGGTAAATTTGTCTATTCTCCATTTGTTTATTTAATTATATTAGTATGCATTCATGAATTTTTATTTAATACTTTGGGTTATAGTTTAAAAATACTTTATTTATTTTGATGAAATACTGTTCCAGCTTGGTCACGGGGGTCTCTTGGAATTGTCTCCTGGTGTGTTTGATCTGCCCCATCACTATGGGTTATTTTGTTCTCCCTTAGTTTCTTGCCCTACAAGATGCCCCAGGCTCATCTTGCCTTTTCCCACTCAGTCCTAGAATCACCAATTTATCTAAGGGGATTTTATTTAAATTGAAGAATGCAGATAGAAACTGGATTTGGAAGCTACGTGTGCTCATTTCTAATGGGGACTGTTGTTTCTAGGCCCTCTCAGCCAACAAAGAAAAGAAATATATTTATATATGCACATATCTGAATATTTCTATATGTAATCATGTATATTGATATAAAGCTAAATGTAACTTCAGACTTGAAAAAGTAACTTTTATGTGGCTTCCTGCTATGGACTAAATATTTGTCTCCCTTCAGTATCCATATATTGCAGCTTTAACATGCAGTGTGCCTGTATTAGGTCATGGGGCTGCCAAGGAAATAGTTAAGTTTAAATGAGGTCCTAAGGGTGGGGCCCTGATCTGACAAGATTAGTGTGCTTATAAGTAAAGATATCAGAGATGGGCTGGGGATATAGCTCAATTGGTAGAGTGCTTGCCTTACATGCACAAGGCCCTGGGTGCAATCCCCAGACCCACAAAAAGACACCAGAGAGTATGTTATGTCTTTGTATGCACACAAATAAGAAATCATGTGAACACAAAGCAGGATGGAGGCTGCCTACAGGCCAAGAGAAATAGCCTCAGAATGAAACCAACCTTGTCAGCACCCTGATCTTAGACTTCTCAGCCTCTAGGACTGTGAAAACATGAATTTATTCAATTTGGATATTTTATTATGGCAGCCTTGGAGGACAATAATGCTCCATATACCTTAATTGGTAAGTAAGTATAAGCTTTAAAATTATAGTAAAATAAGGCTGTTAAAAATATTCACCAAACAGAAGTTTAAATGAAGTGTTAAGCCTTAAAGAAAATTAAAGACTAATTATAAGTACATGTATTAGTATACCTTAAGGAGGTAAATAATATCTTATTCAAATTAAATTTGATTTCTTTAAGAAATCAAACAATATTCCAAAGTTTTAATTTTCTAAGTGTAAGTGTTATGGTTTAGATATGAGAGGTCCTTCAAAAGTTCACATGTGAGAAAATGCAAGAAAATTTAGAGGTGAAATGATTGCATTACAAGAGCCTTAATCTCATCTGTACCTTAATCCACTGATAGGGATAACTGTAGGCTAGGAGGCTGTGGCAGGAGGAGGGGGATCCCTGGGGGTGTTCCTTTGGGATATATATTTTGTCCCTGGTGTGCAGTGTCTCTCTCTGCTTTCTGGTGTTATCTTCTGAGCTGTTTTCCTCAGCCACTTCCTTCTGCCATGATGTTTTGCCTCACTTCAGGCCCCAAGGAACAAAGCCAGATGTCTATGGACTGAGACTTCTGAAAATATGAGTCTTAGATAAACTTTTATTTCTCTATATTGTTCTTGTCAGATCTTTTAGTCAGAGCAATGGGAAAAAAAAAACCTAACTAAAATATTAAGCATTGTGATTCAAAATAAAACACTGAGTAAGCAGGAAAAGAAAATATATTCTTCAAAGCAAATCTTGGAAGAAACTTCCAAATTTCATTTAAGCAAATAAGGCAAAAGTAGTTCTCATTCTAATTAATATCTTCTATTAAAATATAAATATCCTTTTGAATGTATTTATAGAACTAGAAGTGAATGTTCTTTTATTCCAGAAATATAGTATGTATTCTAGAAATAACATAATAAATGAGTGCATCTTTCAAGCTTACTTCATTGTTTTTCCTGTAGTAATTTTTTTCTGAACATCAAATGAAATTGTCAATTCTTTCAAACAAGAATTTATCATTATTACTTAAAGAAATATACCATGAAATTCTAGGTATTATAAAATGGTAGTTGTTAAGAACAAAACAGCTGTAGAAGTATATAAACAAATAACTCTTTGAAATATATGCTTTTATGCAGGAGTAGCTATGTCCAAACACCAAAGATGGATTTCAAGAGACTGATGGCACATTCTCTGCCTTTCTTTGACTCTTATAAAGAGAAAAAAAGACTTTTTTCTTAAGAGTAGTTATATTTTATTATACATCCAGATGGTACTATGTGTCATGACATAAAATGTGGAAAAGCTCTAGGTATACTTTAGGTAGAGGTTTATTCTTTGAAACAGAATCACCACCAGAGCCTGGAATCCCAGGACTTGTCTATAGCTCTTGTGCATCAGAACTCTTTCATGGCTGCAGAGGGTAATTCAGAGGTAACAAGGGCCCTGTTTCTGACTCTCACCTTCTGTTGTGAAGCCTCTCTTAGTAGAGGGTTGATGGTTAAAGCTTTACTACTTATAAGACTGGATTAAGATTCCAAAAATTAAATTTCAAAAAGTTTACTAATATTAACCTAATATAATCTCAGGCTTTTGTATGTTTATTTGTTTTGTTTTGTTTGGGTAATGAGGACTCAGATGATCTCATCAGCACATTCTCAGCCTTGAGTTCAATACCTAGACTATTAGACTACCAATCAAGGCCAGTTAATGGAGTTTAAAGTTATGAAATAGAATAAATTCTATGATTAACACAAAGGCTATAAAATCTCTAGACTGCTGGTTCTGCACCATGAACTTGTACTCATATTAGACTTCAGGTTTATATTCTGAGTTTGCCATTTTGACTTTATGTCTCCTTGGGACAAATGTTCTCTCATGACCTTTAATTATTAGTCAGCCAATGGAACCTAGGAAGCAGACATCATTAGTAGTCTTTCCTGAATATTTAACAAATAAGGTCAGAGGAATAATTGTTCCATCATTATTTCTCTTAATCTTCTGACAAATTAGATTTTTTTAAAAAAATTGAGTTGACCATATGTTCAAATTTATGCAATTGACAATTCATTATTTCAATTAAAAATTTCATACACACCAAAAAAATAAAAAGAAAAACTGTGGTCATTTTTCCCTCTTCCACCTTGGACAGGTGATAGGGATGCAGTAAGGGTGGAATTTGGGTTAAGTCACTTTCAGATTGTTATGGATCTATTTTGTATTCATCTCCTACAATTTATGCTTATGTCAGTGAATTGAGAGAATGTGGAACAGAGAGGATGAGTCCTTTCAAATATGCTTCTGATTGCCTTTGACATTTTAAATAAAGAAGAAGTTTTTTTGCTATCCTGCTGCTCCCTAACGGACTCATGTAGATGAATCAAGACAATGCAGAAATGAATTTGAACAAATTTTACATTACCTTTGATTGTCCTAGTGGGAGCTCTAAAGCAAAGCCTAGACTAAGTGGTGTGGGAGGTTCTAGAAGACATTAAAGTGGAGCATGAGACAGCTCCATCTAAAGCAATTAGTGTGAAGATCTGAAATCAGTGGCAGTTTAAAGACTTTCATAACTGCTCAAACCTCTGTACCTTTAAACAGTCTGACTTTGAGAATGTATTTCTTCCTGAAATAGTTCTGCAAAAGGTAAAGTACATAGCATGCTAAATAGCTCCTTTTGGCTTTAGTCTATTATGGTGTGGCTAAGAGTTAGCTGCCACAATCTCTCCAAATTTCTCCAGAAATTGCTTCTTATCTCCAAAGTTTCCTTATCTTACCCAATATTCAGAAAATAAACAATAAACTTTAAGCCTTGAGCCAGATTGGAATTTTTGCCCGGGGAAAAAACAATAAAAATATTTATTTCCATCTTTTTGCATTCCTTGGTGGAGATGACATGTAAAATAGGCCATGTGGGTTTCAGGGTTACAATCATCATGAAGTAGACAAAAATTAAAGTGGCCAGACCTTTCCTTGTTCCATCTTAGGATGACCCCTTTGAGACCATTATATGGGTTACAAAGGTCAAACAAAAGAGGTACTCAAAATCCCAACACATAGGCCAAAACTAATTTACCATTAGTTCTCATTAAATGTTAAGTGTATACCCAAAAAAGCTTAGACATTAGTAATTTGGGGTCATTTCCCAGAAATATATAAAAGTAATACTGACAATAGATTTTTTTGGTCAGAGTTAGAAAATCTTATTACTAAATTCAAATCACCAGAATATTTCATTATCATAAAATATAATGAAACTAAATGTTGATCACTAGGTAGAGAATTTTCTTTATTTTCAACTCTTAATTTTTATTTTAAATTGACAAATAACAATTGTATATATTTATGGGTTGCAATGTCATGTTTTGATAAGTATATACCTTGTATAATGACCAATTCAGAGTATTTCGCATGTCACTTGGTACATTTATAATTTCTTTGTGGCAAGAACATTAAAAATTCTCTTATAGCTATTTTGAAATATATCATACATTAGTTTTAACTATAATAACCCTACTTTGCAATAGAATATTATAAAATCTTCCTCCTGTCACTTTGTACTTATTGAACCATCTATTCCTATTTCCCCTCATTTCCCAACCTCCTCAGACTCTGATAACCACTATTCTACTCTCTACTTCCATGAGTTCAACATTTTCATATTCCACATGTGTGAACATACAATATGTGTCTCTCTGTGCCTTTTTTATTTAACTTAACATACTGTCCTCTAGATTCATCCATGTTGTTGCAAATGGCAGGATTTCCTTCCTTTTTACTGTCTAAATAGCATTCTATTGTATGTCTATATACACACATACCACAATTTAAAAAATCCAGGGCTGGGGATATAGCTCAGTTGGTAGAGTTGGTAGAGTGCTTGCCTCACATGCACAAGGCCCTGGGTTCAATCCCCAGAACCATACACACACACACACACACACACACACACACACACACACACAATCTATTCATCCACTCACAGACACATAGGTTGATTCCATACTGTGCATACTGCTGTAATAAATATGGGAGTGCAGATGTCTCTTCTTTGAATATATACCCAGTATGTTCATATATTACATCATATGGCAGTTCTATTTCTAACTTTTTTAAGACCTTCCTTACTCTTCTCCATGTTACTATACTAATTTATATTCCCACCAACAATGTGCAAAGGTTCCTTTTTCTCCACATCTGTACCAACACTTATTATTTTTCCATTTGATAATAGTAATTCTAATAGGTTGAACTGATGTCTTATTGTGATTTTGATTTATATTTCCTGATGAGTATGATTTTAACCACTTTTTTCAATGTGCCTGCTGGCAATTTGTATGTTCTAAGAAATATATATTCAAGTTCACTGTCATTTTAATGGAATTACTTTTTGTCTTGTTATTGAATAGCTTGAGTTCTTGGTATATTTTGGATATTGGCCCTTTATTTGATGCATGATTTCTAAATATTTTGGTCTATTCTGTAGATCACCACTTTACTCTTGATCCTTTCCTCTATGGTGTTGAATTTTTAGTTTGATACTATAAAATTTGTTTGGTTTTGCTTTTGTTGCCTTTGCTATTCAGGTCTTATCCAAAAAGTTCTTGCTGAGACCTATGCCATGGAATTCTTTCCTATATTTTCTTTCTATAAGTTTCAGGTCTTAAATTTAAATATTTAATCCATTTTGAGTTGATTTTTGTATACGTGAAATATTAGGGTCTACTTTCCTTCTTCTGCATGTGTTTATTCATTTTCCAACACCTTTAATTAAAGAGACTGTCTTTCATTTAATGCTCATTCTCAGCATCTTTGTTGAAAATTATTTGGCTGCAAATATATAGATTTATTTCTGGGATCTCTATTATGTTTCATTTTCTGCACTTTTATGCCAATGCCATATTCTGGTTGGCTATACCTCTGAGGTTTTTTTAAGCTAATAAAATTTAAAATTTTAGAGTTCTGTAGTTATACACAAGTGTGGTGTTCATTTTGACATATTCATAAATTAATATAACATAGTTTTCTCCACTTCAATCCCCAGAACATCTTCCTTTCATCCTCCCACTTATCCCCTTTCTCTACTCTATTGGTCTTCTTTATATTTACTTGTTTTTAATTGGTTTACTATAGCTATATATAAAATTGGAATGCATTGTGATATATTCATACATGCACATAGCATAATTTTTTCAAAATTATTTCTTGGTTCTTCTCCTTTGCCTCCCCTCCTTCCTTATTCTTGGTCCCTTGCTTCTACTCTATTGTTCTAACTATGGTTTATTTTGAAGTCAAGTAGCTTGATGCTTTCCAATGTATTCTTTTTTGCTCAATATTGCTTTAGCTATTCAGGATCTTTTGTGATTTCATATAAATTTTATGTTTGCTTTTTCTATTTCTGTGCAGCTTGCCACTGTATCTTGATAGGGATTGTACTGAATCTGTAGATTTCATGAGTAGTATGGACATTTGAATGATTATCAATTCTTCCAATCTATGATATGAAAGGATATCTTTCAATTTATTTATGACTTCTGCACTTCTTTTATCAATGTTTTAGAGTTTTCACCTTCTTAGTTAAATTTATCCCTAAGTAGTTTTTTTTTTTTTAATGAGATTGCAAATGAGATTTTTTTTTATTTCCTTTTTGGATAGTTCATTGGTATTTCATAGAAAGACAAGTTAATTTTTTTGTTGGTTTTGTATTCTGAATGTTCATTAAATTTGTTTATTGTTTCTAACAGTTTTTGGTGGCATTTTTATCATTTCTCTATATAAAATCATATCATTTTCAAACAGGGATAATTTAAATTTCCTTCATTTCAATTTGGACATTTTATTTATTTCTCTTGCCTAATTGCTCTGGCTAGGACTTTCAATGCTACGTGAAATAGAAATGGCAAAAGTGGACATCTATGTTTTGTTCCAATCTTAGAGGAAAAAACTTTCAATTTTTCTTTGTTCAGTATGAGATTAAGTATGAGTCAAGTTGGGAATTTTAGAAAGCTTTTTTAAGTAGAATAGGAAAGACATATGGAAATTCAAGGTAGAGAGAAAAGAATAGCATATTAATAATGTAAGATTTAATTATAGCTTAGGATGATGGCAATTGTAACTTACAGTGTTAACTATGTGATAGTTACAGTTTACATATTATAAGTCATATAATATTGGTATAGCTCTGTGACAAATACTTTTCCATTTTACAGAATTTAAGAACTATTTTAAGCCTGGTATGGACAGTTCCTAGCACAATGTTTGGCATACTGTATATGTCACTAAATATGATTAATTAATACCTGAGGATGTGAGAAACAATGGATAAGTTAAAGGTAACTCTAGGGCTCTCCTCTTGGGGAGCAAGGGGAGTGGCAGTGCTATTGACTAAGATGGAAGTCAGATGAGAAAGAAAATTTTAACTTGGGCAATTGATAAATTTGGTACTAAACATATTATTAACATAAAGTTTCAAAATAGACTTGAAAGAAAAACAAATGTGAGCAGGGTTTTATCTTTGAATTCTTTTAGTTTTCCAAAGCATCTTATAAAATGTTAAACATCCCTCATAGATGAACAGATTTGGACATATACTAATTCATAAGTTTGCTTTCTTTCTGATGCTCTGAGATATCATTGATTCATAATCTTTTCTGTTTAAACTAGATTTAATTTTTCTTTGCATTTAACTTCAATGGCAGATAGAATACACTGATATAAAGAGTCAAAAGTTGTAATAGGGCAAGATACTGGCTTAAATGAGAAAGTTAAATGAATATTTAATTATAAGATGTCTAACGGTTATTTTTATTGACTTTTTTTGGAAGACTGCAGAGGGAACTTGAAAGCTGCAAAGATTATGATAACCAAATCAGTGGAGGAGTAATAAAGAAGCTGAAGCAGGAGGGAACAGATAAGGATTACTAAAGGGAAGGCAAGAGCATGTAGGGGAAAATTCCCTTAGCATGGACTGTCTATATTTAATTCTTCCTCTTCTCAAATTGTCCTGAATTATTTACATATTGAATAATTAGAAGCCAAACCATTAGCTGCTCAATAGAAGTTCATCATAAATTTGTATATAATAAAAACTTATAAAATATGATCAGACCAGAAAGCAGTTACTAATCCTGTCAGCAACACCAGGTTTAAAAAGTGTTTCCATTGCAATGAATATGAAATAGAAAGGAGTCTATTTTTCTTAATATAAAAGACTTAAATGTGTTTGCTAATTAATACCCTTTGAATAAGCTTCACGGTTTCTGTGCCAATTTCATTATTACCCTAATCATTTCAGGTTCGACTCTAATTATAATGTAGATCATGACTATTGGCAGATGATTGTGGATGGTAAGAAAAACTAATTGTGTCTCCAGCAAATATAAAGAGGTTTGCAGTAAATCCAATAGAAGAGCAAATTGATCGATCAGCTATAGTGTGTTAATTTAATGAACAAAAGATTTTATTATTTTAGTATTACTTAACGAGAGAAAATCAAATATGCAGAAAGGTAAATTTACAGCAATGGTTATCAACCAAGGGTGACTTTGTCTCTCAAGGGACATTTGGTAATGTCCACTGACATATTTGATAAATGTCACAATTTGGGGGAGTGGAGGCTGCTACTGGCATCTGGTATGTAGAGCCCAAAGACGCTAAATATAATGATATTGGCCAAATTATATTGCTATATTGTGTGCATGTACAAATAGGTAACAATGTATAATTATAATGCACCAGTAGAAATATAAAAAAGAGAAGAAAATCCTGTAATTTGTAGGCCAGTAGCTGTAAAAAAGAATTTTCTAGTCCAAAATGTCAATAATGGTGGGGTTGAAAACTGAGTTCTAACATGTCATATAGTTTTAAGTTTTTATTTGGGATCATTCATATGTCACCATAGACTTCAGATATCTGTAACTCCTAAAAGGCCCCTCTTCCTCTTTGAAAGGTCACATGGCAAGACCATCCCTATCTGTCTTAATGATTTCAAAATGATGACATCAGTAACTTGATGTCTAAAATATTTCTCTTTAGAGGTGAATCTCCATTAGTGCAACCTAATTATTTTCTCCATTTCCTGAGTACAACAAGATAGAATAGTATCTGGGAAAGATACATATGTGTTGTGAGGAAAACAATATCTTTGTATCCTTCAGCAGTGAAAACTGGGCATTCATTAATCTACCTTCAAAGACCTCTGAACCCTATTATTTATTTTTGACAGATGTAGGCCTAATATATCTTCTCAATATGTACATAGTTCACTATTAATGTATTATGTATGTAGCTCAAACTGTAAAAAATAAAATCTTGGCTTTTTCTAGTGATACATGATTTTTTAACTTAGCAGTATTTATGAATCTGCCAGTTCTGTTGGAATCTGTGGCCATTGTGCAATTTTCTCCTAGCTGGACATATATTATCTCTTTCCTTCCTCCATAGAATGGCACTTAGAATGACTTCTTAAAATATTTGAGTATGTCATTCTCCTTAAATTCCTCAAAGTGATTCATATTGTACTTGGCAGAAAGTTCAAGATACTTAAAATGATCTTCTGGGCCCCTGAACAATCTGCCCCCTGCTTTTCTAACTCTATTTTGTGTCTCAAGCTTCTTTTTGCAGATCAGTGAGTTCTGATAATGCCCACTTTACGCATCCTGCCTTGGAGGCTTTGAACGTGCTGAGACCTCTCTCCAGATAGCTTCTCTTGTTTGCTATAATCTTGGACTAGACGTCCTTTTGTCTTATGGGCTCTGACTATAATGGACTGAATATTTGTACCCCTATTCATACGTTGAAATATTAACTCCCAACGTGATGGTGGTAGAAGGTGAGCCTATGGAAGGTATTTAAGTCATAAGGGTACAGTCCACATAGTGAGACTAGTGCCCTTACAAAAGGGGCCCCAGAGAGTGCTTTCAGTCCTGTCATGTAAGGATATAATGAGAAGTCAGGGGTCTGCAACCTCACAGGTACAGGACCCTTGCCCGAACCAAGCATGTTGCGTGCTGGTCTCAGAATTCTAAACTTCAGAACCATGAGAAATAAGTATTATTTCTAAACACTTATTTGTAAACCATCCAATATATGGTGTTTTAAAAATGTCTGCCTGGGCTAAATGAACTGATTCTGCTCATTTAAAATTGGAGGCCACTGCTTTAATCTCTTTATACATTTTGTTATTCATATCACTTAATCATAATATAGCAGTTATGGTTTAGATACGAGGCATCCCCCAAAATTTCATGTGTGAGATAATGCAAGAAGGTTTAGAAGTGAAATCATTTGGATATGAGGGCCTTGATCAAATCAGCTAATTAATCCCCTGATAGGGATTAACTGAGTGGTAACTGTAGGCAGGTAGGGTGTGGCTGGAAGAGGTGGATCCCGGGGGGTGGGGCTTTGAGGTATATATTTTGTTCTTGGGTGGAGAATTGTCTTTCTGTCTGTCTGTCTCTCTCTCTCCTGGCCATGTCCCGAGCCACTTCCTTTTCCAAACTCTTCCACCTTGATGTTTTGCCTTACCTCGAGCCCTGAGGAATGGAGTCTGCTATCCACAGACTAAGACCTATGAAACTGTGAGCCCCAAATAAACTTTTCCCCCTCTAATTGTTCCTGTCAGGTCTTTTTGGTCACAGAAGTGGAAAAGCCAACTAAAACAATGGCATTATCCATCTGTTTTGTGAATTAATAATACATCTTCCCCATGAGACTCATGACAGTGTCAATACTGTGCTGATATTGTTCATACATGTCTCAGCAGAATCTAACATGGTATGTGGTACAGCAAGCCTCAATGAACACAAGCATCTTCAGTGCAATATAAGACTATTGTGATTAAATAATTAACATTTTGTCATTCATAATAAGTAATAAAATCTTTAATCTCACCATATACCTAATTTAAAAATGTGCTTCTATGTGTATTCTTTTTGTTAATTTAAATTTATTTATTATAAAAGATATATAAAAACATTAAAATTGGACATATTACTGGAGCACTACATGATGTTTTGATACCTTGTGTAAGGCTTAAATCAGGGTAAACATATCTATTTCCTCAATATCATTTATCATTTCTTTATGCTGAAAACATCTCAATCCTTTCTTCTAGCTTCCTAAAATATTTAGTACAAAATTGTTATCTATAGTCATGATACTGTGCATTAGCACAGAATTTCTTACTCCTATGTAACTATAACTTAGTACTCATTGATCTTTTCCTTATCCTTCTTACCTCCTATTTTCCACTGTCTTTGGTAACTAGCTTTCTTCTCTTAGTTTCTATGAAATCAACTTTTTCATAGTATATATGTAAGTGAGAGCATATATCTTCTGTGCCTTACTTAACATGATGTTGTGTAGTTCCATCAATTTTGTCCAAATGACAGAATTTCATTCATTTTTATGGCTAAATAATTTTACATTGTGCACACATGCCACATTTTCTTTATCAGTTCATTAGTTGATGGACACTTAGGTTGTTTCCATTTCTTGGATATTGTGAATAGTGTTGCAATGTACATGAGAGTAATTTTATTTCCTTTGGAAATATACCCAGTAGTCAAATTTGGGGATAATATGATGGTCTATTTTCAATTTGCTGTTTTCTGCAACTGTGTTAGTTTGCATTCCTACCAATAGTGAATGTGGGTTTCCTTTTTTCCACACTCTTGCCATCACTTGTTATTTTTTGTCTTTTCGATAAGGACAATTCATAGTGGAGTGAAGTGATTTCTCATTGTGGTTTTGATCTTCATTTTCCTGATGATTTGTGATAATAATTTTTTAAAATAAAAATGTAGAACATTTGTACATCTTCTTTGACTAAATGTCTACTTAGGTCTATTGCCCATTTTTCAATCAGTTTGTTATTTCTAATTGAGTTTTTTATTCTGAACATTAAGCCCTATCAGATGTATAGTTTGCAATTATTTTCTTCTGTTTTATAGGTTGTTGCTTTAGTCTGTTACTTCCTTTGCTATACAAAAGATTTTTGGTTGGATATAATCCCATTTGTTTTCCTTTTGTTTCCTGTGCTTTGGGGGTGCTATTTTAAAAATCCTTGCCCATTCCAATGTCCTGAAGCATTTTTCCATGTTGTCTTCTAGTAGTTTCAGAATTTTAGATTTTACATTTAAGTCTATAACCCACTTTGGGTTGGGTTTTGTAATTGTTGAGAGATAAGAGTCTAGATGGATCCTTCTGTATATAGATAACCAGTTTTCTCAACACTATTTATTGAAAAGAGTGTTATTTTTTTAATGGATATTCTCAGTCCATTTGTCTAACATCCTTTGGCTTATCTGGGTGCAGTAATGCATGTTTGTAGTCCCAACTACTCAGAGGCTGAGGCAGGAAGATTTTTTGAGCCCAGGAGTTCCAGGCCAACCTGAGCAACACAGCAGGACCCCATCTCAAAAAAGAAAAAAAATTCATTGTAGATTCATGAGTTTACATCTGAATATCTGGCTGTATTCTGTTTCATTGGTCTATATGTCTGTTTTTATGCCAGTACCACACTGTTTGGGTTACTACACCTTTGTAGCATATTTTGCAGTTGGGTAGTATGATGCCTCTCATTTTGTTCTTTTTCTTTAAAATTGCTCTGACTTTTTTTTTTTTTTTTTTTTTTTTGTGGAACTATATTCCTAAAAAGAATTTCCAGCAGACCATATAAAAGATTTTGAAAACGTATTGAATTTAGGTGACATAATCAGGAGCTGTCAAAGCAGAAATCATAGCTAGTTTTAGTCAGAAACTCTGCCAAATGAGATGTATTCCATTTCAATCATGAGGCAATTTACTTATGGTATGAAGATAGTGAGAAAACACACCCAGTGATTTCTATTCTAACAAGGGGATCATTATACAGATGGTGGTTCAGAAGTAGACTATTTACTTTAATCAATGACAAGTATAGCAGTAGGGATGCATTTTCTTACCATGAGAATCTTGTGGGACTGAACTAAACTACTAGTTTACATTCACTTATGGGATCTGTTCTGTATTTACATAACTGGTCATTTTGAATCTTAAATTAATCATTTTACTCTATCCCTTGAATATCAACCTTAGTAAATGCTCCTTTTAATGGCACATCAATCTAATTTGTTTCAGTTTTTTAGTTCATTGAGAACTAGGGTTTACCATGGATACCACTTTCATCTATCTATAAAATTTTTATTGTACAAATAAGGTTTATCAGTAATTTAGAGGAAAGAAAATGTTGCAATGAGTCCCAGATCTTTTTTCAGTTATAAGAGATACATCCCAGGAATTTTCCCAGATCCCTACATTTGTGAATGCCATGGAAATTTCATTAGTGGCCCGATAACATCTAGAAGAAAATAACAAGAGCAGAAAAGGAACTTCAGATATGCATCTGTTTGTTCATTTGCTGTATTGATTCATTTACTATTTAAAATACATACTTAATACTTTGCATGTACCTGATGTGGCCATAACTCAAAATTCATCTTTAACAAATTGACAAATTATTAAATTTGTGGCTACTGAGAATTGCTCATGTATAAATTCTGAATATCATGGGTCATCTATATGGTTAGAACATTGCTATCACTTCTAGAAGTCATTTAATCAACATGCAGGAATTCTCTAGCAGTTGCTGAGAAATTATTTTTCTTTAATTCCATTTTTTTTTGCCTGAAAATATATTATAGGGCTTCCTTTTGGTCCTATCTGCCATGAACTACTTCCTATGTCCTTTTGGCAAGGTACAGAGAATATTGAAAGACATATATTACTCTTACTGCAATCCACCATATTATACACATTAACTGTCATTGCTAGGCAGCATCTCCATGGCCCACTGTAAAGTGCTTTGTGCCAATTCATCCACATTCATCTTTCCCCACTCTCTAATGTACATTTCAAATTCCAGTAATATACAGTAATATTGACCACTCCATATTTTATAATGTGGTGTCTTTCCTTTTTTATTAAATAGAGAATTATAATTATACATAGTAGTTGGGTTCATTTTGACAAAACTATACATGCTTGAAATTTGATTTCAGTCCCCACTCCCAACTTTCCCTCTCTTCCTCTTTCCCTATTCCTTTACATGACTGATCTTCCTTCAGCGTATTTATTTACTTTTGCCTATTTTATTTTTTTACTTATTTATTTTTGATTGGTACTTTCTGCATATACATAAGTGTGATTCCTTGTGGTATATGCAAACAGTGTGAATTTTATTAAATTCATTCCACATTTCCTCCCTTTTCCCACCTTTCCTTTCTCCATTTTGATCGTCTACTCTGCTGATCTTGTTTATATCTTTATGATATCCAAACCCCCCTCTTCCTTTCTTCAAGCTTCCACATATGAAATAAAACATTTGAACCTTGCATTGCTGAGTATGGTTTATTTCACTTAGCATGATGTTCTCCATTTCTATCCATTTGCCAGAAAATGCCATAATTTTATACTATTTTATGGCTGAGTAAAACTCCATCATGTGCAAATCCCACATTTTCTTAATCCATTCATCTATTGATATGCATCTGGGCTGATTCCATATTTGGCTATTGTGAATTATGCTGCTACAAATATTGTAATGGCTGTATTGCTATAGTATGCTGATTTTAGTTCTTTTGGATAAATACCAAGGAATGGGATAGCTGGGTGATATGGTGGTTCTATTCCTAGTGTTTTGAGGACTCTCCATATTGCTTTCCAGAGTGGATATACTAGTCTGCAGTCCCACCAACAATGTATGAGTGTACCTTTCTCCATATACCCTCACCAGCATTTATTATATGTGTTGATAATTGCCTTTGTCCTTTGCATTAAATACTCTTCCACTAACTTCCATTATTTTTTTAAAGCTGGTTAACTGCTCTTTCCCCCTCATGACCCAGCTCTGATATCACAATTTTTTTCCTTTAAAACTGCCTCAAGTTCCTCATAGACAAGTGAAGCAATTCCTCTGCTAGCCTCCAGCACCCTGTAAATACACTTTGGGTAAATTTGCCACACTGAGCTGGTATTTTTGGTTTACATATCTGCTCCTTTCTTTAGATTATTTGCTACTCAAGTACATCTCCTCCTATATTGCTGGGTAGTAAATATTCATTGGATTGATAAGAGCAGACTTTGTTATTTCTACACTAAAAATCTAATTTGCAAAGGCATCAGCATAAAAATTATCCCTAAATAATGAGGGAGATAATAGGAAGTAAACTCCAAAAAAAAAGCCAAGCTATAGTCTGCTTGTAGGAGACACATACCTCCCTATCCCTGTTTTGCTGTTTGTATACTAATTTATACTACTGATGATAATCCTCTTCCTCCTCCTCTTTTTGGGTTGCCATTCTTAAGTACTCTAAAATGCATTTTTTTTTACATATTATAGGACATTTTAAGAATTATACTTGGGGTAAATGATATGTTTGACCATAGTAGTATATAATGATTATTAAAATTGTCTGTATGTATTTCACAAATGTGTTTTCGGTTTCTCACTTATACAACAGTTCTTGTAACGAGATTATAACTCTATAGTAACTCAATATACTTTTAATTATTTTAGAAAATCATCTTATAAAATGAAGAAAGCCTGCTGTGATATGATTATGTGCATTTTCCTGAATGTTTTGAAGAGGTCTATCATTTGCAATTAGAATCAACAAAAAAGGGAATGGTCAATATGTGGATTGGCACTGAGATTTCAATGGAAGCAAAAGGTGGGGTGTTGAAAATAAATATTCATATTTCCTCTGCACTTGGTGTCTGAGGAAATATCAGACTAAACCAAAGATATTGGAATAACATACATGGTCTCAGATAAAGAGTGAGAATACTGTCTAAAATAAAACAAGCAAACAAACACTGGCTATTTCATTGCCCTTGTTTGTGGATTATGAACTAAACATAAAATTTAATCTTTCTTCTGATTTAATGACTCAATTTAATTTTCCTATAAGGAATACTTGTAAACAGTTTAAAGACAGTACTAAAGAGGTTATAGCTATAACATTTGTTCCTACTTTTCTCGCCCACCCCCAGCTGGGCTCAAGAAGCAAATGCTTTCAACTATTTTAGTATTGCTACTAGTTTTACCTTGTATCATCCTTAAAGCAAAGTGGAACAGTAAAACACCATGTTCCCCTTTTCTGTTCCCCAAAACCTAGCTAAATTAAGGGAACAATGAGAATAATCCTGGGCTGGAAAGTCCAGACATATATTATTTTAAAGGACACTGGCTTTCTCTTATGTACACTGGGAAACAAGACAAGATAGTGTTATCTGTAAAAAGCTACTTTTTTCTATGTATACCATCCTTGGATGACGGTCATGCAATTAAGCTAAGCAAGCTAATTTTGATGATGTCACTCCTTCTGCAGCCTAAGATATAAAACCTTTCTCTAAATGGGGAATGGCATGGAACTGAAGGCACTGTTGAAAGGATATGTGTCACTCATCCAGTTGGCTGCTGATCATCAAAACACCATGAGAGAGAGGAGGCACTGCTTGGTAAAGCACCATGAGGGAATGAAGTCTATTAGCTTGTCTCCACTGAACTCTTCTTGGAGTAGTCACTGATCTCTTGTAAGCTTTCTCCAATAAATCATGTTTCCCATGCTGTCTCTGGAAACGTTCTTTGGTCTTTCTGCAACTTAACCCACTGCCCTTGCACAACTGGACTGTGGATAAGACATACCTCTATGTTTTAGTACCATTATTATTCATCTAACAAATATTTAATAAACTTCTCCAATGTGCCAGGCAATGCTCTAAGCACTTGCAATAAACCAACAATGAAAAAATAAATGAGGATTCATGCCTTTATGGGAATATGTAATCTAAAGGAAGGGCCATGAACAATAGATTTGATACATTTGTAGATCACAATTAGTGACATATTACATGGTAGAGATTTAGTATTAAAAGAAACAAAAAAAGAATAGGATGAAATGATTGGAAAATGCTGAAGGAAAAAGCAGTTTGCAGTCTTGAGTAAAGTTCTCAGGGTAAGTAACATTTTGAAGAACATGACACCTGAGCAAAGACTTGAAGGAGGTGAGGGAGCTGCCATTTGGATGTTTCCTTAGAGTTCTTCTTTTACTCTCTGTACATTTGCTACTTTTATTCTCTGCTTTTCCTATTTTAGACTTTCCTTAAATATCGTTTGATGCTTGATGATTCATTTGGATTTAAGAGTGAGGAACTCAAAGCATTTTAGATGCTTTTTGTTAATGGGCGGGGCTTACTGATTGGCAGGATTCCTTTTAGGGTGATAAAGTAGCAAATAGGTTTCTGTTGAAAGGCTCTAAATATTATTATTATGCATTTTCTCCAGAGTGCATCAGTTTCTATAGAGAAAAATAAATATGTATATTCACTTGGCTTGGAGGATAAGTTTGATGTAGCAGGGTCTTATTTACAGACTCCTATTTAAGCTCCACCCCTCTAGTGCTGCTGGTGTCCTCACAGGCAGGAACTTTCTCCCCCAGGAACTTTCCATGGAGGAATCAGAGAATCACTTGCTGCTTTAGGATCCATGGTGGCTGAGTCACTCATCTGTGTGGGAGAGGAGCATACATCCCAGGAGTCTAACTGTACTTTTAACAATTTGTCCACTTGTCCTCTTACTTTCAGGCCCACACTTTACTCCCACCTTCCAGGACACTATTCCCTTTAATTTCTGAGGCTTTCAGGAAATCTGCTGGAAAATCAACATACTTCTTATTTTTACCTCTTCTCTCTGCAAGTTTCAGGCTTCTTTTGTTTCACTAATCTGGGTAACCTATCTTAGACCAATTTCCATCTCCCTAAAATTATATTCATAAAGTATGTACAGCTGGAGTTTCATATTCTAGATATTCATATTATAGATATTTACATTTTTAAATTTCTTTATAGTAATGTTGGTAGGTTTCTCAAAGGAGGCAACAATAGACATGTATTCAATCTGTCCTATTTAAGCAGAAGTCTGTATAATTCAACTAAACATTTATTTGGGCTATAGGGTCAGGCACTATGCAAGGTCTTATTTGGAATACAAGAATTATTAAAATGTATTATCTATAATTAAGACAAATTTAGAGGAAAAGAAAGATACCCTTACACAGCTCTAACTTAAAACACATTAAGTGCCATGTCATCTACTGCGTTCAATAGTATTCCCTTCCTCCCATCCAAAGATTTAGAATCACAGAACACAGCCTCATTTGGAAATTAAGTGTTTACAGAGTTAAAAGAGATCATATGGATTATGGTCAAACCTACACTTGATGGCCAATGCCTTTATGAGAAAAAGGAGAGAGACATAGATGTAGAAACACAGAGGAGGCATGAGGAAAAACATGGTGATGAGAAAATGAGAGAAAAAGTGATACCATAGCAAGACAGGAACTTCTGGGATCCCAGAAACTAGAAGAGGCAGGAAAAATTCTTCCCAGATCTTTGAGAGGGCACATTGCTCTGCTGAAACCTGTATTTTGAATTTCTACCCTCCAGAACATAATATAAACATAATATGTTTATATTATGTACATAATATTATGTTCATAATAATTATAATTATCATAATTATAATCATAATATTATATTATGAACATAATATAAACATGTTTATATTATGAGAATAAACATAATATTTTAAGCTACTCAGTTTGTAATATTTTGTTACAGCAACCCTAGGAAACTAATACCTGTTGCAGCACCAGTAGAATGTGTGACAGAAGCACATAAGCAGAACATGGCTCAGGACATAAGAAGACAGGAAACAGCAAACACTCAACACTCACCTTGGTAAGTAGAAAATCTCCAAGTACAAATGCGTTTGACATTAAACTGCATGGCAGAAACTTGATTATTTAAGGGCTAATCCTCCAGTGATAATTGTTAATATGAAGATTCGGCCACATATATGCACTTATTTTAAAATCACATACATTTTCAAAAATTATCACTAATAGCTTCTGAATATTTGGGAAAATAAAGGCACATATCTTTAGCATCATGTATTCATTATTTCTGAAAGAAAATTGAATGCTATACAAGGCATTTTGGGCTCACGAAATTCTTCCATATCAGTAGACATTCCTCATTATTTTAAGTTAGACTTTCTAACTTCATTAGCTTGAGAAAACTTTTTAAAAAGTGCTCCACTTTACTACTATGTCACTAATTGTTACTAAGATGATCTTAGCTGAAACAAAAGTAATGGGTTTTGGCATATGTATTTGAATGTCTTGGAAGTGGAGATGAATGTTTGAAAAATTGAAGTCTAGGAAGAAACAAATCTTATTTGACAAATTCTAAAGACATTTGCAAGAAAGCAAAAAAGCACTGGTGATACAAGATTCAAATTGTTACTTTGTTCAGAAACTACATATGAATTATCCAGCCCATCAAAACAGAACTGATGCTCCTGAAACATTTCAATAAACTCTGCAATCTAATTTTTATAAGTTAACCAAAAGCTTTAGGGAAACTGAAATGGTGGTGAAGCCAGTGGCAGCTGCAAACACAAGGCAGTTAGGGGCACACGTCTGGATAGAGAGGAAAATGACTTCATTCATCACTTGTAAGATCAAATGTTTCCACTTGAATAGCTCACAATATATAATAAAGTTTGGTTCAGTTTTTTTTTTTTCTTGGAGGCCAGCACATACTAGCAATGATTTCTCTCAAGCTTAGAAAGTGAAGAATGCTTCCTTTATTTTCTTCCCAAACTCTACAACTTCACACAAGGCTGAACTTTAGCTTACCTCCAAGCCTATGCTGCCTTTTGTATTCCCTTTATTAGTAAACTGAGCTATGCAATTGTCAAGATGGAAAACATAAAGTCTCCCTTAGCTATCATTTATCTCCAATGTACAATCAGTTGCTAAATTGCAATTACTGTTGTCATGTCTTTGCTTTTTTTTTCCATTCAAACAACTGATGTTCTAGGTAAAATCCCATTATTTCTTTGACTAAAGTATCCCAGTGGTTTTCCTAGTCATCTTTTTTAGGCAGTTCTCTACACTGTTGCCAGATCAATCATGCTGAATTACAAATATGGTCAAGTTTATCTTTCAGAATAAGACTTGCAATTCTTAGCTTAGCATAGAAAGTCCTTTTTGATCTATTGCTTATGAACATTCTGCATCATTTCCAAAAATCTCATCCTACTCCCTTTCCACTCAAATTGCATTAACCCCCCTGATCAAAACATTCTGTTTGTCTCTAACATGTCTTCACCTATGATCTCCCCTTAAGCTGAGAATGCTCTTCCCCATGGTTTAGAGCAGCTGGACATTAAGTTGTCCTGCAAAACTCCATTCACATACCTTTTCCTCAGAGGTTTGTCAATGTCTAGGTTTAGTCTACTCAGTTAGCCACCTTAACATTGAACCTTTAGTCTGAGAGAAAATAGGAAATTATGAGTTGGAATTAATTTCACTCTTACTTTGTATGATCTAATTTGTATTAGACTGTTTTAGATGCAACTCCTAATGCACAGTAGCTCAGTATTTAAGAGCATGGCCTCTGGAATTAGACAGCCGGTATTCAAATCCCAGCATTACCATTTGCTAGTTGTGTGATTTTGAACAAATTCTTCTCTATGCCTCAGATTCCAATTAAGTAATATGCCAACCAATGGTACAGAACTCATGTTCATTTTCAGACTATTCATGATTTCATGATAGAAATTCAACAACTGATATTTTCATATTTCAAGGAATGTAGATTTATATTTATTCACAGATAATCCAGATCAAAAATGAGAACTGAGAGAATATTCCTTTCTTAGATCTGTACTGTGATCATCCTTATATCCCAGAACACAAATTGGACTCAGCATTGTCTGTCCTGTTGCTTCTTGAAGCACTATTTCCTGAGAACAAATCACTGGAAAGTGAAGCAATGGATGAACTTTCTGCTGAGATTCACTGATGTGATTCCTTGTCTGTTCTTGGCAGGAGTGTGGCAAATCTACATGAGACTGATACTTGCTACCTAGGGTTGCTATTTACTGTATTGGCTTTATCAGTGAAATCATCCAAAGGATGGATTAAGAGCTTTCTGTTCTATTTACATGTACCTGATTAAGATACATATGTAATTAGAAGTTTATTTTTGTAGATTAAAGATTTACTAAAAGTGAATGCTTTGATGCAATTTAAAAATGTATTCTAGAGATGAAATAATATTTTATGCTGATTTTTTGTTAGAAGAATTTTTTAAACTATAAATTTCTCAAACACTGTGAAGCAAGCTGTGTTAATTAATATTGGGGAGCCAAAATATCATTACCTGTTATTTAAAATAGAGTCTTCAAACTATTTTGGTAAAATTATGAGCTAGGTATTTTCCAGAAAGATCATTTAATATTTAAATTAAATATTACTTGATATCACATGATATAAATAATCTGTTAAACCATATTATTAAATAAGACATTTATTTTTCTTCTCAGCCTTTCTGAAATGTACAAGTCAAGAGGAAAAACAAATAGCAATTTATTTGAAAGTCTTTCCTTGTTCTTTTTTCTTTTTTCTGGTAAGTAAAAGGTGTTATTTTACCATGACGCTAATGTTTTTAAGATGTAGCCCTCAAATGATTTATTCCTGGCCTTGTTCCTGCCTGAACTATATGACTCATATCTCCAGTACACTTTTCCCAACTCTAAACTCAACATGAGTACTCCAACTACCTAAAAGATGCAGATGGGATCTCAACAAACTATAAACATTACTTTAAAAACCAAACAAACAAATAAAATAAACCAAAATATTTAAAGCAGAATATTAGCTTTCAGGAGAATGTCACAAGCCAAAATTAGGTTTTAGCAATGAAGCAAAACTATCCAGCTGCTACAGTAATCTATTGCACTTTATTTCATAGATTCATGTGCCTGCCTCAACATGCATATTCTGATGTAGATAACATTTGAGCCTTTGGATCTAATAGATTCTCTCTACTAGTCTCATAGAGTGAGCCTACTAACATATCTCTGAGGTGTAGAATTGAAGAATATTCTTTCTCTTGCCACGTAAAAAGGGCTTCTAAAAGAACACTGCTCTACCATACAGAGCAGAATCTCTCAGGCTCCATTTTCTCTATGGTATTTCATAAATTTTTTATAGAGTATTGTTGAAAACAAACATGATACAATGTCATTCAGTTCATCTACCCTGTCATCTATACTGCTGTATCATGTTACAAACTAAGAATTTCCACAGTGTATTTGTAAAATTCACAATCTCCAAATTTAATGTTTTCTCTCCAGTCAGGGACAAAAGTCATTTCTATACTGAATTCAGTTCAATTGCAATGTGAAATAGGACTCTATTTCCTTAGAATGGATCATAGATTTCCCCCATTACTATGGTGTGAAAAATTATTTTCCTAGATAGTATTTAATTTAGGATCTTATTATAGGGTTTAATTTAGGATCTTATTATAGGGTTTGGATGTAAAACCTCTCTACCATCTTAGTCTTCTGTAAATTGGGAAATGAAATATTATTCTCAAGAGAATCTCTTGTTCTTCATATTAAACATCTTTATATGCACTTTCAATGAACAGTATATATATATAT